>JAAWXA010000145.1:0-16928 GCA_038090715.1 Florisuga fusca
ATCTCCACTTATCGGAACCGGGAAATGTTGTTCAAATTATTGGGACAGACTGAGAGGCTGGCAGCAGTAACGAAGAAAGGATTTAAGGACCTGAATTTACAGTTACAAGCCACAACTAGGATGACCATACAAAATAGAATGGCCTTGGATATGGTATTACTGGGTTCTGTTAGATGTACTGAGTTCTTACCAGTCTCTGCTCATCTGTCGCATGGCCACGTTCTCTGAGCCATGCCTCCATACTAAACGTCTTCCATGTGTACAGTTGCGGTGATGCACGTCAAAGGACATCGGAATGATCCGGGAAAAGAGTTCCAGGGAAATCGACAAGCAGACCAAGTGGCAAAGCAGGCCGCCAGAAAGGTATGGACTCAATTAGCTCTGATACCGGCCCGAAGTAACCCTGCAGCTGTACACATGGAAGACAAACCACATTACTCACCAGAGGACGAGAAGTTGGCTCAGATGTTGCAGGCACGAAAAAACATTAAGGGTTGGTATGTGACCCCAACAGGACAGGTGATTCTACCAGTGAGAGTCATGAAGACGGTGTTGGAAACAGAACATAATAAGTGCCATTGGGGTGCAGAAGCTATGGTAAAATTTTTGAAAAATGAAATATTCTCAAACCAGATGTTAACATTGGCAAAAAGGGTAAATGCAATGTGTCCGGTGTGTATCAAAAACAACCCAGTGGTAAGGAGACAGGTTCAAATGGGTAAGTTGCAGGTAGGTCCCCAACCAGGAGACTATTGGCAGGTAGACTTCTCTGAGTTGCCAAAAGCCCAAGCATACAAGTACCTGCTGGTATATGTGTGCACATTCTCGGGATGGCCAGAAGCTTTCCCTTGCAGGACCAATCAGGCAAAAGAAGTGGTAAAAACACTTCTGAAAGAAATCATCCCTAGATTTGGGGTGCCGTTACGGCTATCATCCGATAGGGGTCCTCATTTCACTGCAGGGGTCGTGCAGGAGATTTCTGTAACGCTAGGAATAACTTGGAATCTGCACACGCCCTGGAGGCCCCAATCAAGTGGTAAGGTAGAGCGGATGAATCAAACACTGAAAAACCAAATTAAGAAAATATGTCAAGAAGCAAAAATCCAGTGGCCACAGGCATTGCCTTTAGCTCTGTTAAGGGTTAGAATCAAACCAAGGGAAAGGATAGGGGTAAGTCCGTACAAAATTTTGTACGGCAAACCCTACCATGCTGCTACCTACCAGGGGGACCCTCGTTTAGTGGGGGATCAGGTGATATTAAATTATGTATTGTCTCTGAATAAGACTCTTACAGCACTCAGAGGAGCGTTGCAGTGGAACCGACCCCTACCCCTGGAAAATCCAGCCCACGACATCCTTCCAGAAGACCAAGTCTACATAAGGAACTGGTCAGTGGAGCCACTGAAGGAGACATGGGACGGTCCTCACCAGGTGATCATGACCACCTACACGGCTGTCAAGGTCGACGGGATCGACAACTGGATTCACTACACCAGGGTCAAGAAGGTCCCTACGCAATGGTCAGTAGAACCCTTGTCTCCAACAAGGATGGTGTTCAGAAGCAAACCTTAGGGATAGTGATTTTCCTGAGCTTGATTGTGTTAACAGAAACCTTTGTAAAAGTTGATGTACCAGAACCTTATCTATTGAGACCTGAGGGATCTGATGTTTATCTGACCTGTTTGTTTACTGATGATCAGGGAGCTGGATCCACCGAAATTATCGTGGGGTGGAGATGGGTTACGAAGGATGAACTGATTACAAAGAGGGTAAAGACAGTTTGGGATGAGTCGCACCAGGAAGGAGCAACTATCCTGCAGATACCCAATGTGACCCGGAAGAACGAAGGGAAGTATATTTGCTTAGTGCAGGTACGGGGCAGTTTTGATTATGGGGATGTGCAGTTTCTTGCAATAAATACATCCTATGTGGAAAAAGATAGGAGAGTGACACGACAGGTTACTAACGTCAGAAAATTGACCAAAAACAGAGGCCAAGAAAATTTGGTAATAGGACTGATCAGAGATTTCAGCCTCATGCAAAATGTAACAGAAATCACAGCTTGTTTACCATTACCCCAAGCAGCGGGTGAACCCATACCATGGGGAATAATACCTGTGACTGAAATGCCGGAGTCATTGAGGAACGTTTCCTGGACATGCCGGTTTGTCCCTAAGACAGTAGAGGCATGGAAGGATCTATGTATGATTATTCAAGTAACAACCGAAGCTGATTGTAAATTAAAGCCTAACTATTATGGCTGGATTCAGAACATGAGGAGATGTCTAGTCAACCTCCCAATAGATGGAGCATGTAACAAGGTTACAATAAGAACTAATATCACACGAAATGAGATGAGCTGTCAAAATATTACTCAGAATCATGACACATGGAAAGATTGGAAAACCTTGTGGGGACCCAGTATCCTAGAACATTACGCTTATCTCGGGAAAGTACAATGGTGCATTCAGTGGTCAGGGAATAGAAACCAGTCTTATTATAAAGTCCCTGTTACATCTACCTCCTCCAGACAGTTTCAAGCCCAAACGGAGGAATGGAATTGTACAGACGTATTTACATGTGACACTCCGGAAGATCGAATAGGACTAATACCAGTAAAGATGGCATTAAAGTGGGGATGTGAATGTAGGGGATATAATCATACTATAAGACAAGGAATGGAACCTATAGATTGCAGGCACACAATGGTTCACAGTCCTGGGAATTTGGTGTGGGTCTTGGGACATGGCCAATGGACATCTCACCTACCCATAGATGGGCTAACGACGCAAATTACTTTGGGTGTACCAACCCTGTGTCCATTGTGGAAACAATCAAAGTTAACGTCAAAAGAGATACCAAAGAGACAGAGAAGAGATATTAGTAAAGACCTAGATGCTGTAGGATTAGATGAAGAAGATGGGTGGCATGAACCCTCCTCAGGGGTCAAATTTGGGTGGGTGCTGGAATCTTTGTTTGCACCAATTTCCACTTATCGGAATCGGGAAATGTTGTTCAAATTATTGGGACAGACTGAGAGGTTGGCAGCAGCAACGAAGAAAGGATTTAAGGACCTGAATTTACAGTTACAAGCCAAAACTAGGATGACCATACAAAATAGACTGGCCTTGGATATGGTGTTACTAAAAGAGCATGGTGTNTCTTTCGCAAGGATGAGTGATCCTCTCACAAGACAACTCACCCCACCCGCCTAACGAGAATCCAGCAGCTTGAAAGATTGAGCATCCTTGCGAAAGAAGATCGAAGGATGCTCAAAGGGGGGGACTCTAGAGTTATATTAGAAGTCAGACTTGTTGCAAGTAGAGTACAGGCCTTGGAAGCAGATTAACGAGGAATGTACTGAGAAGAGAGAACATGAAGAAAAGTAAACTGTCATTGAAGACAAAGGGTTGAAATATTACGCACGTAAAGGGGGGTTGTCGGTTAAATAATATCTTAAGTTAAACTAGCATGAGAGATTTGTAGTTAGTGGATGTCTGTCTACCATTATTTGTATAAAGCATGTAACTGTTTTGTCTACCGTTTTGTAGCTGAAATTCTGCACGAAGGTCTCATTGTAAAAGGGTATAAAAGTTGAACCAAACGGAGGATTTTTGGAATCCTGATTTGGGACGCTAGTCCCCAGGTTTCCCGGGGCCCCTAATAAAGCACTGCATCAAACCGACACTCTGCTGGTTTGTGTCTCTACTTCGGGCAACAGTTCCACAGTCACACTGTGCCAATCAGACCCTCCCAGGTCATTGAGGAAAGCAGTAACAACTCCCAGGCTATTTTTCACTTTCAATTGCTGTTATGGAGTGTTTGAAAACTTGATGAATATCAGAGTGCATTTTGGCATAATATTCAGGAGCTGAAGAAAACATAGAAGACCAATTCATACGAATGACATATCTCTGCTATCCATTAGAAAGACTGCATACACAATAGATTTTTTGGTTGGAAAAAAAAAAAAAAATAAATTGTGTCATGGTCTAACACTGGTCCGGCAATTAAACCGACTAACAGATGCTTTCTATTAACACCCCTCTCCTCCCTGATAAGGAATGGAGAGAGAGAGAACAAGGGAGAGAGGCTTATGGGTTGGAAACTAAGCCAAGCAACTTTAATGAAACAGTAATATACAGGAAAAAAATTGAGACTGCGTTCCTCCCCCCTTTCCCCAACAACTCTCACATCAACCGAGGCTGCAGGGCAGCCCTGGGAAAGTCCAGGCTGTACTCCCGCAGTAGGTGGAAGCATGAACACACAGATTCAGGCTGGCACGGATCAGGACCACAGGCAGACGAACGGACGCCGAAGCAAACAGGGAACAGGCAAAGGAAGGGCAGGAAGAAGAAGGTCTTTGACCCTTGTGATCCCTCAAATTTATACTGAATATGACGTGTATGGGATGGAATACTTTGTTTGGTCAGTTCTGGCATCTTGTCCGGTCCTCCCCAAAGGAGGGGTTCAGGTGGGACCTCTTTACTCCTTTTGGAGGGTAAAATGTTCCTCAGAGCTGAGCAGTGTCCTTGGCTCTGCATACTAGTCTCTAGCAGTTACTATAAACATCGAGTGTTATCAGTCCTAGAAGCAGACACTGTCTGAGAAACTTCTGTTAATTTCAGCAAGTGCAACTACTTACAAGAAACTTAGCTGAAAGCAAAATTACAAGACAGAAAAATCACCTTTATCCTGGTTCAGACCAGGACAAAGTGTTAGTTGCATTGCTCATTCATCATGCACACTCATCGTGTTCTGGCTCTCTGTAATAGCAGAGACTGAAAAAAGAGCTCAGTCTTGATTTCCTCCAACTTCAGCTTTCCAGTGAAACCATGACTTTGTTTTGATGATGTCATAGTCTGCATTATTACTGCAGACCAGTATTGAGAAATGTATTGAGATCCTTGTTTTGATGAAACATACAATAGGATGCACAGTCACTTCGCCATTATCTTGTTATCTCTCACATATATCTTTTCTTGAACATACGTGGCTCTGAAACATATTTTATCAAATGCCATGTACAGAATGCTACTGAGCATATAAGTACAGAAAAATTACTGTGTAAGCCAACTTTCCTGGTTGCTTGGAGAGATTAAAGGGAACAGCTAAACACCCTGCCTGTTCCCTCACAGGAATATAAGTCAAAACAGCTCCTTCCAAAAATATCCATGTGCAGCTCTAGAGGCACAAGTTGCTTATCTGTGATTTAGTCAGTTCTTCCATCTGCAAAGAACCCCAAATTCTTTACAAACTTTACAAGAACTATTTCATCCGTCACTGAAGTGCAGCTGCCTGTGGAACAAAATTTGGCAGCTGTGTAACAGTAAACATAAATCCTACACAATAGTTTAGGGGAAGAATTTTTAAAGAATAGAGCAGATGGGAATGTAGAGAGGTAGAATGTAGTACCATAAACTGGTTGTGTATATAGGCAGGAGATGCAGGTTGGCCAAAACAAGCAAAATTTAAAAATTATTGTATCACAAAACATTTCAAGCATTTTTATAATATGTCTCAGAGAAAGTTGCTTTGTAAATGTTTGAAGAGTACTATTTTTGTTTGTTTCCTTTTTTGTTCCCCCCCCCAGTGTGTCTATTTTAATCACTCTATCCATGTGCACACTGAGAATGAAGCAGTAACAGTGCTCAGAGACATCCAACAGCCATGAGGTGAAATAATCTTTCAGTACACAAAAATGCCATCGCTTCAAATATAAAAGATTCACAGCATTTCCAAAGTTGAAAACCAGGTCTGTAACACTCATCCACAGAGTGTTTCAGTAGCATAAAATTCTTATTTTTACCTCTCCAGAGCCATATTTTTAATGTTATGTTTCCTTAAAATAAAACTTGAAAATGTCCCAAATTTATACTAATGCAATAAGTGATTTAATTCTGGAGAAACTGTACAGGAAAAGAAAAAAGAAAGGGAAACAAAGCTTTGGATTTTCTTATTCTTTGTTAGTTTTTTTATGAGACCCTTTAGGAACTGTATGTTAGAAAGCACCAGAACTGCATCTATGCTGCTATGTTAAATGCGTTCAGATTCCCCTGTTGCTGAGTCCAACTGGCATGAAACAGCTTGGATGTTGTCGTGATCCAAGTTATTATTTTAATATTTTGTTTATGAGGACCTCTCAGCCTCTGCTTCAGAGACGATGCATAGAATTGCAGGCTAACACATTTTGAAACTTAAACAAGTTACGAGGATTTATTTTTAGGGGAGGAACAGAAAATTAAAGGTTAAGGGGAACCAGGGAGGAGAGTCAAGTTCAGTTACCGCGTCGCTGTAGCAGTGTGAAGGAAAAAAAAAAAATGCTGCGCCGCTTTTTTGCCTCAGGGTTCTGCGTCGGGTGCACGAAGTTACTGGAACGGCTTTTCACGAAGTACTTTGGGGCCCGCGGGTTCACACGTGGCTTTCTCCGGTTCACACGTGGCTTTCTCCGTGTTGTGGGCTGGCAGGCTGGAAGGCAGGCTCCAGGCAGGCTTCTAGCAGGCTTCGGACAGGCTCCAACTTCGGTTCTTTTCAGGGGTATTTTATAATGAAAAAGGAGAGTGAGTGCCCCCCCCCTTATTTCTCCCTCGTGCGTTACTGGTAAACCGGTTTTTTCGGAGAGGAGCATTCTTCCGGAGACAACTTATCAGTCGATTTATATATGTTAATTTTCTGTTGTCTAGCCCAAAATGCCAGGCGCCAGGAGACTTGTTTTCCTGTTTACCGTCTTTAGATATGTAAATGTGTTTGATATGTAAGCTTAAGGAAGAAACTTACTCAAGAATGAATTATTTTTTAAAGGGTTCACATCAGATGTAGACTGTTAGATTATTTTAGCATCCAAATGATTGCATTCCATTTGTATATGCGGCCTATGCAGCCTCCCATCTTCTGCATAAGGTTTACCTAGGACAATACTAGTTGTCCTGAGTCAAAGCAGAAATAATTCTAGACTTTTAATAAAATAATTTATTCCATTTCAGGGTCTGTCTATTTTAATAGTGTACGTGTCATCTAGAAGAAGTAGAAGCAATTAGTATCAATAGCTTAAAAATAAAACACATTTGCAGTATTTCAAGAGACAGACTGTCTAAGGGAAGCTGAACAGTAAAGCATAGAGTACATTGGTGAAATAATTGTTTTTCCCTTAATAACTGTAAAGGTTGTTAAATGCATGTAATTTAATAGGTCTAGGAAAAACAGTATAGCACTAAAAAGTTGACTCTTTTCATTTTTTTAATTCTTCTGGAGTTTGTGTGTTTTGGGGAAAACAAAAATCCCAACACTGAAAAATACTGACTGAAGCAACGACCAGTGTTAGACCACATTGAATGGTCTAATAAAGTGCATCCTTTTCTCCCTATCCCATTTTGCCTCTTTTTTACCTTCCAGAGAAAAATGCATTCAAACATTGTACATGTCCTCTCCCCAACCTGGTAGGATTCTTTGGTACTGTGTAAAGCACCAAAGTACTCTATAAGTGAGGAGGCATTTAGCTATAAGAGCTATAAGGAGCTATTTAGCTAAGGAGAGCTATAAGATCTCCTCTGAGTCTTCTCTTGTTCAGACTAAATAACCCCAGTTCTCTCACTTGTTCCTCATGTGACATGCCCTCCAAACCCCACATCAGCCTCATATCTCTGGGTATATGCCAGGACCTCAGCATCTTTCTTATACTGTGGCACCCAGAACAGAACACAACATTCAAGCTGTGGCTTCACCAGGGCTGAGTAGAGGAGTACAATCACTTCCTTGCTCCTGCCGGACAAGCTGTTTTTGATGAAAACCAGGATGCTGTTGGCCTTGACAACTTGGGCACACTGCTGACTCAAGTTCAGCTGGCCATACACCAGTAGTCCCAGATCCTTCTCCACTGGGCTGCTTTCCAGCCACTCTCCCCCAAGCCCATATTGTTGTTGTTTGGGGTTATTGCAACCAAAGTACAGAACTCAGCACTTGGTCTTGACATTTTTTGAGACTTCGTCTTGACTCTCCTTGCACTGTAATCTGAGTGCACTTGTCAGAAAGTGGTAAAAATATCTTCTGCCTTTTTATCACTGCCTTATCTGGCCAGTTTTGGCTGATGCCATGGAGTGAAGATAAGGTAGTCTTGTCTTGCACGCCAAACCGAAGATTGACTGCTGTACTGGTAGATGCACTCATCCTCTCTGAATTGTGGGAAGGACCTAATTATAAAAGATCTAAAGGATAAAAAAAATGTTATAGTCCTTTCTGCAAAAATGAACATTAGAAGACATCTCCTGTCCAGTGTATGAATTCTCTCACTGCTTTGGGGACATGCTTATACACGTGTAAGTCGATATTTAAATAGCTCTTGTTAGTCACCTTCTACTGGTGAGGAAAACGTTGTATTCATAAAAAATCATATACAATTCTAAGAAATTAAGAAACTCAGTATATGAATGGAACAAATATTAAAAAAAAAAAAACAACCACTCAAATTAGAGTATTGTGATTTCTCCTCTTCTTCCTTAAATATGCACTGTTTTCTCCAGACAGACAAAAAGATGGAACAGAAACATAGCTGCTAAAACATCTAAAAATGACACCCATTGAGCTATGACAGTTTTGGCAAGTAAGGGATGGAGAAGAAATTTGTGGTCTACCTGATCCAAGCGTATTAGGTCAAGTTCACCTCCAGTTTGACACAGATAGCAAAAAGCATGAAATGTGAAATAAAATAAAAAGAAAGAAAGAAAGAAAGAAAGAAAGAAAGAAAGAAAGAAAGAAAGAAAGAAAGAAAAAGTCCATAATCAGAAATAAAAAAAATTAAGTCAGTTTCTTATGAGTCATGAAAGATAGTGAAATCAGATAGAGGCAAATTTCCAAGTGCTCTTTATGATCTTTTTCTTGACTTAGTAATGCATCCAAATTGTAGTTTTAACAAAAAATGTTATTACTGAATTATGGCTCGATGCAGTACAAGCAAATGGAAAACCAAGAACATTACAGACTGTAAATATTGTATACCCCCAGGTTCTACCTGGATACTTGTGCCCAACATCAGGACCATAAGATGAGATAATAAGATAACTGGGAAGACATCAAAACTGATAATCAAGCAATTCAGCATCCACTATTTCCAGAACTGAGCTTGTAATTTCAATAAGATAGCCTTATTTTGGCCAGTTAGGCTCTTTCAGTATGGTGCAGTCCACACCTGCTGCAGTTCACTCACTGACTCTGCACTGATCCATTCCTTGTACATCCTTCAGTATTGCTAGGAAACAGAGCTTCTAACAGTCAAAGTCAAGTCCTGCCATCCATGCTGGTGCTCATTGCTGCAGTAAACACTTTGCTTGGAAAAAAAAAATCTGATGGGAAATTTCACCCTGAGCTGCATGCTTATACTGGGGCATTCATACCTATTTGTGTAGAAGGTGCAAGCACAGTGTCTCAGCAGTTAAGAGCTGTGGGAGCATAAAGGCAGCTCAGTATGATCACAGTCTTCAGAAAACGTCATAAACTAACAAGCAGGCACAAATCTGACCCTTTCTCTCCCTCCATCCCTTTTCCTTTCATCTGAATTTCAAGCACCTCTCTGAAAGCTTGGAAGCAGTATATCTTCTTAGCACAAATATTGTAAATGATCTGGTCACCAAATCATTATAGCTGAAATTTGGCAAATATTGCAGGGTGAAGTAAGACTTAACCTTGGAGGAGTTCTTTCAGCCCAAACGGTTTATGCTCAAACAAGTCAATGGCATAGTCATAACAGCTTAAAACAAAGTACTCTGGGAAATGGGACACTTGTAATTATAGACTTTCCTATCTGCTTTACCTATAACAACAGTAAAAACTATATTTGGGCTCCTTGTCATTGATACGAGCATTACTAGATATGTATACAGGTCTAATCTCTGTGGCTTCTACGTCATATTTTACTAACTCACTGTTTTATGAAAGAAAAGTTAATATATTTTATTATATTCAGCACTTCACTGGGAACTGTCTGAAATAGTTTTTGTCATCTCCATATTAATGTTAGACATATCATTATTAAACAAAATGGCTGTGTCGTATCTGTTTCAAGGTCATGTGAATTACAAAAGCAGTAGTGTCTTTTTGAATAAAATAAGATCTCTTTTACATTATTTATTTGGATTTACTTGCAATGCTTCTTACAAAGACTTTTCTGAAATGTCAGTTCCTTAGCAGTGGCTTTGCATTTAACTAAAAATTAAAGCATTTTTTAATGCTAAAAAAACAACCCACTGAACATAAGAAGAATGCAGTACATTATTTACTATTTAAGATGACAGGTGTTTATTGCACCCAAACATAGCTGCACGTTCATAAAAAGAAAGTGTCAATATATGGGATCTTTTGTGCCAAATTTCCCCTCAGCCTTTTAAACTGAAATTCAATTGAAGTCAAGGATCTAAAGGCAGAATTCAGCCCTTTTATATAAGGGAAATGGGTAACGAGCTTAAGAGAAAGGAATAAAAGAAAAACTTTTATATATATATATATATATTAGATATTATATGTATGTATGTATCAGAAGGTCTTGATTAACAGACTGACTTTATTATAAAATTTGTATCAGATTGCTAATTTCCACTCATTTTCCCTGACAGAGACACCTTCAGTTAGCCAAATGGGTCTTAGTTACACTGGGCTTGTCAGGGCTCATGAGGTGTAACGTGGCAAGGACAATCTCACACTATTTCCTGAAAAGTCATGAAATTACATAGACAAAATGATGGCTTGTGTTTGGATGTTTCTAAAAGTTGTTCTATTTCTAAAGACAAGGAATTGTGTTTGGGATATTTTCTAGCCTATGTCATGCAGGTGGGTTAGATGACCATGGTCCTGACTTTTGGCCATAAATACTCAGGTTCATGATTGCAGATTCAGGAACTGTTTGAGTAGCAAGAAAACACTAATGTGTTCTTAGAGAAATGGTAACTGTAGTAATGATCATGAAAGTTAAACTCTGATCTTAGGGTTAAGAAGATCATAATTCTAAACCAAAGTGCTTTCTGATGCTAAAAAGTCTCTTCTTATCAAAAGCTGGCGCAGCACGTATTTGAGAATATGGTATTCCTTCTTCCACAGTGCAAATGTACTATGAATTTGAAACTGTGATTTTTGAGGAGTAAGGAACACACTATATATACACATAAAAACCGAAACAAACCCCAATGATTTCTACCTTAAAAAAAACCAGAAAGACACACATACTTTTATCCAGCCTGTATTGTTTTAATTTGATAGAAGTCTTTAAAATATTTGCAAAACTTAACAGGTGTTTATTTTTTGGGTTTTTTTTAGTATATACCAACTCTTGAGATAGAGTTTGGGAGAGTATTTTCCAAGACATGAACAGATAGCAGAGGCATATTCATACTGTGGGTAAAGCACTAGGGTATGTTCAAGAGCCTTCCAGTCCCTTACTAAGCATTGCTCTGCTGAGAGGTATTTAAGCCAACTATTTACTTGCCTTCAGTTTCCTCATCTGTATAATATGGCAATGACTCTTCTCTCCTAAAGCAATCAGAGATTTTGGAAGATGGAAAAAAACTTCTGTGAACTCTTCTAGACATGCACTTGTGGAGCCCACGGCACATTTTCCTTTCCTTTCCTTGCCTTGCCTTGCCTTGCCTTGCCTTGCCTTGCCTTGCCTTTTCTTTTTCTTTTCCTTGCCTTGCCTTGCCTTTATTTTCCTTTCCTTTCCTTGCCTTTTCTTGCCTTGCCTTGCCTTTTCTTGCCTTGCCTTGCCTTTTCTTGCCTTGCCTTCCCTTTACTTGCCTTCCCTTTTCTTGCCTTCCCTTTTCTTGCCTTGCCTTGCCTTGCCTTGCCTTGCCTTTTGCCTTGCCTTGCCTTTTGCCTTGCCTTGCCTTTCCTTACCTTTCCTTTCCTTTTCTTTTCCTTGCCTTGCCTTGCCTTGCCTTGCCTTCCTTTCCTTTTCTTTTTCTTTTCCTTGCCTTGCCTTGCATTTCTTTTCCTTTCCTTTCCTTGCCTTTTCTTGCCTTGCCTTGCCCTTTCTTGCCTTGCCTTCCCTTTACTTGCCTTCCCTTTTCTTGCCTTCCCTTTTCTTGCCTTGCCTTCCCTTTACTTGCCTTCCCTTTTCTTGCCTTCCCTTTTCTTGCCTTGCCTTTCTTGCCTTGCCTTGCCTTGCCTTGCCTTTCTTTCCTTTCCTTTCCTTTCCTTTCCTTTCCTTTCCTTTTCTTTTCCTTGCCTTGCCTTTTGCCTTGCCTTTCTTTTCCTTTCCTTGCCTTGCTTTGCCTTGCCTTGCCTTGCCTTGCCTTGCCTTTTCTTTGCCTTGCCTTGTCTTGCCTTGCCTTGCCTTGCCCTGTCTTTCCTTGCCTTTCCTTTCCTTTTCTTTTCCTTGCCTTGCCTTGCCTTGCCTTGCCTTGCCTTGCCTTGCCTTGCCTTGCCTTGCCTTGCCTTGCCTTGCCTTGCCTTCCCTTTTCTTGTTTTCCCTTTTCTTGCCTTGCCTTCCTTTCCTTGCCTTTCCTTTTCTTGCCTTGCCTTGCTTTCCTTGCCTTCCTTTCCTTGCCTTTCCTTTTCTTGCCTTGCCTTGTCTTTCCTTGCCTTGCCTTGCCTTTTCTTTTTCTTTTCCTTGTCTTGCCTTGCCTTGCCTTTCTTTTCCTTTCCTTTCCTTTCCTTTCCTTTCCTTTCCTTTCCTTTCCTTTCCTTTCCTTTCCTTTCCTTGCCTTTCCTTGCCTTTCCTTGCCTTCCCTTTCCTTGCCTTTCCTTTTCTTGCCTTGGCTTGCATTTCCTTGCCTTGCCTTGCCTTGTCTTTCCTTGCTTTTCCTTTTATTTTTCTTGCCTTGCCTTGCCTTGCCTTGCCTTGCCTTGCCTTGCCTTGCCATGCCTTGCATTGCCTTGCCTTGCCTTGCATCTGTCTCTTTTGCCTTGCCTTGCCTTGCCTTGCCTTGCCTTGCCTTGCCTTGCCTTGCCTTGCCTTGCCTTGCCTTGCCTTGCCTTGCCTTGCCTTGCCTTGCCTTGCCTTGCCTTGCCTTGCCTTGCCTTGCCTTGCCTTGCCTTGCCTTGCCTTGCCTTGCCTTGCCTTGCCTTGCCTTGCCTTGCCTTGCCTTGCCTTGCCTTGCCTTGCCTTGCCTTGCCTTGCCTTGCCTTGCCTTGCCTTGCCTTGCCTTGCCTTGCCTTGCCTTGCCTTGCCTTGCCTTGCCTTGCCTTGCCTTGCCTTGCCTTGCCTTGCCTTGCCTTGCCTTGCCTTGCCTTGCCTTGCCTTGCCTTGCCTTGCCTTGCCTTGCCTTGCCTTGCCTTGCCTTGCCTTGCCTTGCCTTGCCTTGCCTTGCCTTGCCTTGCCTTGCCTTGCCTTGCCTTGCCTTGCCTTGCCTTGCCTTGCCTTGCCTTGCCTTGCCTTGCCTTGCCTTGCCTTGCCTTGCCTTGCCTTGCCTTGCCTTGCCTTGCCTTGCCTTGCCTTGCCTTGCCTTGCCTTGCCTTGCCTTGCCTTGCCTTGCCTTGCCTTGCCTTGCCTTGCCTTGCCTTGCCTTGCCTTGCCTTGCCTTGCCTTGCCTTGCCTTGCCTTGCCTTGCCTTGCCTTGCCTTGCCTTGCCTTGCCTTGCCTTGCCTTGCCTTGCCTTGCCTTGCCTTGCCTTGCCTTGCCTTGCCTTGCCTTGCCTTGCCTTGCCTTGCCTTGCCTTGCCTTGCCTTGCCTTGCCTTGCCTTGCCTTGCCTTGCCTTGCCTTGCCTTGCCTTGCCTTGCCTTGCCTTGCCTTGCCTTGCCTTGCCTTGCCTTGCCTTGCCTTGCCTTGCCTTGCCTTGCCTTGCCTTGCCTTGCCTTGCCTTGCCTTGCCTTGCCTTGCCTTGCCTTGCCTTGCCTTGCCTTGCCTTGCCTTGCCTTGCCTTGCCTTGCCTTGCCTTGCCTTGCCTTGCCTTGCCTTGCCTTGCCTTGCCTTGCCTTGCCTTGCCTTGCCTTGCCTTGCCTTGCCTTGCCTTGCCTTGCCTTGCCTTGCCTTGCCTTGCCTTGCCTTGCCTTGCCTTGCCTTGCCTTGCCTTGCCTTGCCTTGCCTTGCCTTGCCTTGCCTTGCCTTGCCTTGCCTTGCCTTGCCTTGCCTTGCCTTGCCTTGCCTTGCCTTGCCTTGCCTTGCCTTGCCTTGCCTTGCCTTGCCTTGCCTTGCCTTGCCTTGCCTTGCCTTGCCTTGCCTTGCCTTGCCTTGCCTTGCCTTGCCTTGCCTTGCCTTGCCTTGCCTTGCCTTGCCTTGCCTTGCCTTGCCTTGCCTTGCCTTGCCTTGCCTTGCCTTGCCTTGCCTTGCCTTGCCTTGCCTTGCCTTGCCTTGCCTTGCCTTGCCTTGCCTTGCCTTGCCTTGCCTTGCCTTGCCTTGCCTTGCCTTGCCTTGCCTTGCCTTGCCTTGCCTTGCCTTGCCTTGCCTTGCCTTGCCTTGCCTTGCCTTGCCTTGCCTTGCCTTGCCTTGCCTTGCCTTGCCTTGCCTTGCCTTGCCTTGCCTTGCCTTGCCTTGCCTTGCCTTGCCTTGCCTTGCCTTGCCTTGCCTTGCCTTGCCTTGCCTTGCCTTGCCTTGCCTTGCCTTGCCTTGCCTTGCCTTGCCTTGCCTTGCCTTGCCTTGCCTTGCCTTGCCTTGCCTTGCCTTGCCTTGCCTTGCCTTGCCTTGCCTTGCCTTGCCTTGCCTTGCCTTGCCTTGCCTTGCCTTGCCTTGCCTTGCCTTGCCTTGCCTTGCCTTGCCTTGCCTTGCCTTGCCTTGCCTTGCCTTGCCTTGCCTTGCCTTGCCTTGCCTTGCCTTGCCTTGCCTTGCCTTGCCTTGCCTTGCCTTGCCTTGCCTTGCCTTGCCTTGCCTTGCCTTGCCTTGCCTTGCCTTGCCTTGCCTTGCCTTGCCTTGCCTTGCCTTGCCTTGCCTTGCCTTGCCTTGCCTTGCCTTGCCTTGCCTTGCCTTGCCTTGNTTTCTTTCTTTTCCCTTCCCTTCCCTTCTCTTGCCTTGCCTTGCCTTGCCTTGTCCTTCCTTTCCTTCCCTTTCCATTTCTTTTCCTTGCCTTGCCTTGCCTTGCCTTGCCTTGCCTTCCTTTCCTTGGCTTCCTTGCCTTGCCTTGCCTTGCCTTCCCTTTTCTTGCCTTGCCTTGCCTTGCCTTGCCTTGCCTTGCCTTGCCTTGCCTTGCCTTGCTTTTCATTTTCCTTTCTCTTTCCTTTCCTTTCCTTTCCTTTCCTTTCCTTTCCTTTCCTTTCCTTGCCTTGCCTTGCCTTGCCTTGCCTTGCCTTGCCTTGCCTTGCCTTGCCTTGCCTTGCCTTGCCTTGCCTTGCCTTGCCTTGCCTTTCCTTTCCTTGCCTTTCCTTGCCTTTCCTTGCCTTTCCTTTCCTTGCCTTTCCTTTCCTTGCCTTTCCTTTCCTTGCCTTTCCTTTCCTTGCCTTTCCTTTCCTTTCATGCCTTCCCTTGCCTTGCCTTGCTTTTCATTTTCCTTTCTCTTTCCTTTCCTTTCCTTTCCATTCCTTTCCTTTCCATTCCTTTCCTTGCCTTTCCTTGCCTTTCCTTGCCTTTCCTTGCCTTTCCTTGCCTTTCCTTTCCTTGCCTTGCCTTGCCTTTCCTTTCCTTGCCTTGCCTTGCCTTGCCTTGCCTTGCCTTGCCTTGCCTTGCCTTTTCTTTTTCTTTTCCTTGCCTTGCCTTGCCTTTCTTTTCCTTTCGTTTCCTTGCCTTGCCTTGCCTTGCCTTGCCTTGCCTTGCCTTTTCTTTGCCTTGCCTTGTCTTGCCTTGCCTTGCCTTGCCCTGTCTTTCCTTGCCTTTCCTTTCCTTTTCTTTTCCTTGCCTTGCCTTTTGCCTTGCCTTTCTTTTCCTTTCCTTTCCTTGCCTTTCCTTGCCTTGCCTTGCCTTGCCTTGCCTTGCCTTTTCTTTGCCTTGCCTTGTCTTGCCTTGCCTTGCCTTGCCCTGTCTTTCTTTGCCTTTCCTTTCCTTTTCTTTTTCTTTGCCTTGCCTTTTGCCTTGCCTTTTGCCTTGCCTTGCCTTGCCTTGCCTTGCCTTGCCTTGCCTTGCCTTGCCTTGCCTTTCCTTTCCTTGCCTTGCCTTTCTTTCCTTTCCTTTTCTTCTCTTTCCCTTGTCTTATCCTTTCCTTTCCTTGCCTTGCCTTCCCTTGCCTTGCCTTTCTTTCCTTTCCTTTTCTCCTCTTTCCCTTGTCTGATCATTTTCTTGCCTTGCCTTGCCTTGCCTTGCCATTCTTTCCTTTCCTTTTCTTCTCTTTCCCTTGTCTTATCCTTTCCTTTCCTTTCCTTTCCTTTCCTTGCCTTGCCTTGCCTTGCCTTGCCTTGCCTTGCCTTGCCTTGCCTTGCCTTGCCTTTCTTTCCTTTCCTTTTCTTCTCTTTCCTTTGTCTTATCCTTTCCTTTCCTTTTCTTCTCTTTCCCTAGTCTTATCCTTTCCTTTCCTTTTCTTCTCTTTCCCTTGTCTTATCCTTTCCTTTCCTTTCCTTTCCTTTCCTTGCCTTGCCTTGCCTTGACTTGCCTTGCCTTGCCTTGCCTTGCCTTGCCTTTCCTTGCCTTTCATTTTCCTTTCTCTTTCCTTTCCTTTCCTTTCCTTTCCTTTCCTTTCCTTTCCTTTCCTTTCCTTTCCTTTCCTTTCCTTTCCTTTCCTTTCCTTTCCTTTCCATGCCTTGCCTTGCCTTGCCTTGCCTTGCCTTGCCTTGCCTTGCTTTGCCTTTCCTTTCCTTCTCTTTCTCTTACCTTATCTTTTCCTTGCCTTGCCTTGCTTTTAATTTCCTTTCCTTTTTTTCTCTTTCCGTTGTCTTACCCTTGCCTTGCCTTGCCTTGCCTTGCCTTTCTTTCCTTTCCTTTTCTTCTCTTCTCTTTCCCTTGTCTTATCCTTTCCTTTCCTTTCCTTTCCTTTCCTTTCCTTTCCTTTCCTTTCCTTTCCTTTCCTTTCCTTTCTTTCCTTGCCTTTTCTTCTCTTTCCCTTCTCTTATCCTTTCCTTTCCTTTCCTTCCTTTCCTTTCCTTTCCTTTC
>JAAWXA010000145.1:24434-42452 GCA_038090715.1 Florisuga fusca
GTGTTATCAGTCCTAGAAGCAGACAATGTCTGAGAAACTTGCTGTTAATTTCAGCAAGTGCAACTACTTACAAGAGACTTAGCTGAAAGTGAAAGTACAAATGAGAAAATCACCTTTATCCTGGTCCAAACCAGGACAAAAGCCTACACCATTCCATCATTCCAAGGAGTATTTGTAGTTCTGTGATTGTTTGAGTCTGGCAAACAGCCTCTTTTCTTGCTGTCCTGAGAGTTCACCTCCCTGCTGAAATTTCATATCCAAGATATGTCAATTATTAAACACTTGGGCTTTCTGTGAAGAGATTGAATAGCCATTTAGTCCAAGGTAATTTAACAGACTTATCGTCTAGATCATACATAACTCCTTGGTTCATGGCAGTAGTGGATTAAGGGTTCGACTTGATCTCAGAGGTCCTTTCCAACCCGAATGATTCTGTGATTCTGTGAGTTTCAGTGGCTATTAATAAATCATCTGCATACTGTAGTTCTATCCTGCTTTCAGAGGGCTGTTCCCACTGTAATATAGTCCATGTGAGTTGTGTCTGCCTTCCAGATTCTGGGTTTTCCCATTCAAAGGCAAACAGTATTTGTCTTTCCAGATTTAGAGGCAGGCAAAAGAAGTCATCCTTTAGGTCCAGAACAGTAAAACAGGACAATTCAGGTACTAATTCAGTTAATAAGGTATAGGGACTAGCTACTAGTGGATACAGGTCCTCAGTAATTTTATTCATAGCTCTGAGGTCCTGTACTATCCTATAACTCCCATCTGGCTTTTGACTGGGAGAACAGAGGTGTTATATTCTGACACATTTGGTTAGTAATCCATATTAGATAAACCGATCAATCTCTGGTTTTACACCCATTCTATCTTGGGGTTTTAGTGGGTATTGCCTAATCTTTACAGGTCGAGTTCCTGGTTTAAGTTTGATTACAATCGGTGAAGCATTTTTCACCCTTCCTGCTATCTCAGAAGCCCATACTCCAGGATAGACCTGATCTCTGATTTTCCCTGGAATCTCAGTTTTAACATGGGTGGCTATGAGAGCGAGATTCAAAACTTCTATTGATTCATTATTATTAAGCTTAAATTCAATTTTTCCTTTGTTAAATTTGATCTCTGCTCCCAATTGCTGTAGCGGGTCTTGCCCTAGTAGCGGCTGGGGCACATAAGGCATGTATAAAAATCTGTGTATTGCTTACAATTTGCCCAATTGGAATTCAAGAAGTTTTAAAAAGTATGCCTTTTCAGTTTGTCCAGTGGCTCCCTTGACCCTTACAACATCATTTCCCATTGATGTTAGTGCTTGATTTAAAACAGGAAATGTAGCTCCTGTACCTATCAAAAATTCTACTTCTTTTTCTTGGTCCTAGCTTTATCATAACCAGCAGATCCACTAGGGTAGACCCCCCTGCCCCAGGTCCTGGTCAAACTTTCTTGATGTGGGCCTGTAGCTTTCCTTTCTTCTTTTTTCTGTACACTCACTCTTCCAGTGCCCTCTCTGTTTACACCAATCACATCGACCCCTTCCCAGGGTCTCCCTAGGTCCCTGCCTTATCGCACAAATTTACAACTCCGTCAGCTGCATTTTCTAACCAGGTTAATAACATCTTGTGCGTGTTTCTCTTCCCCTTTTTAAACTTTCTGATTCCATAAAAGGGACTTGCGCACAAACAAGCTGTCCCTCCGCTTGGAGTGCTTGTCTCCAATCTCCCTGCTGCCAGACTGAAATCCATTTCCTCTGATTGCCTGCGTGCCCCCTCCTTTCATCCCCTGGCAAGGAGGAGGGAGAGCTGAGGATGCTCACAGCTGCACATCTTCTACATCCTAATCCCCTTTCACTGACTTATGACAATCTTTCTTACTAGTTTTATTCCTCCTTAATACCACACTTACAAAACAAAAAGGATCCTCATACAGCACCTACTGTTGTGGTTAAAGGTTCGGTGGAGGCCTTCAGTTACCTGTGATCAATTGTATGCTGCCTCTGGCCATTTGGCACTTTAACTGCCCAGACTGGACAGTCACAGGAAAAGTCCACACTAGTGATAATACATTTTCCTTTAAATCTGCTACTACCCTGTCAATGCCTGTCTTGCGGTAGATGGCAGATAATATTGCTATAAGGAGGGCAGAGGCATAGATATCTTTAGCAAACAGTAATTTTCACTGTGGGGCAGTCTACTATGGTGCACTTTATTTTGCAATTACTGAACATTAGCACCCCATTGTCATTAGGATGGCTACACAGACTTTGTTTGGGATGCTAATGCCTTGCTCTGAGAGTCATAGTAAAGCTTAACTTGTGGAAATTCCTTCAGACACCTAGAATGCTTTTCTTATTTTCAGTTTGAGTTTGCAGTTTTCAGGTTGTGGATGCTGAAGAAAGCAACAGCTGATGTTCCATGTCAAATTTTCTTGAAGTACCCCCAACAGAGTTGGTCCTACTTTTCTCAAAAAAACCACAATCCCAGTGACAAAAATCGTAATCACTAAATCCTACAGCTGACAAAAATCGTAATCACTAAATCCTACAACCATGTTTTTTTGTACTGACTACAAAGGGTCTTATAAAGTGGGTCACAGCTATAATCCCTGCGGTGATCCATAAAGACTGACACCATGGGGTCTTTGAGCACCAGCATTTTATTTATGAGACTTGTCTGCTTTTATACTGTCATCTGTCCACACATAAGACACATTTTATGATTGGTTATTATGAACTGTTCACATGAAGCAGATTTTATAATTGGTTATTATGAAATCCAAAGCCTATAGGTTATAACAAGCTGTTCATATGAAGCAGAGCCTCCTCTTATTGGTTAATCTTCCTAATCAGCAAAATATGTTTTGTTTTTACTCTTGCCAAGGTCTCGTTATGTCTGTTATCTACATTCTTCTTACTTAAAGTTGTTAACTTCTTTTGCTTTGAGGGCAAAGCGCTAACTCTGTTGTAGAATGTCATAGAATACCTTGGAATCGGGGTGTGCACAATTCCATGTCTGTGTATATAATCCCTTATCTGAGGCCAATTACATCGGCCCTTACTACTGACCTTACGCAGCTGGGATTCGTTCTCTATAGGTAAACACACCAGGTGTCCAGTAATAAGTTATGTTAGTGCTAGGTGGTGGGGGGGTGTGTTCACACAAGCACTATGTAAGAATCGTAACTGCGCAATAAAGTTTGAAGCTTGTTTATCAATCACATTGATTGTACGAGTTTTCCCTCGATTCACTTCTACAAATGGCGCCCTGAACACAGACTTGAACTTAAGGCCTTGAATTCAGGGAACCTGCAATCGTCTATGTAAAAAGCCCGATTTCGGGAGGGCAAGGAGCAGCCTACAGAGACCGTAAAATCAGCACTGAAGTGACGAGCCCATGTCATGCCGGCAGGCAGCGTCCGGCGGGCAAGAAAGCAGTACTGACGCTGGCGTAAGGGTGCTGCTCGAGCCTGAGAAGAATTGAGAAACTCGCGAACCGGGACTGGGCTACCGGCTCCGAAAATCGCTGCTGGTACAGGTACAAATTGCTCCTCTTATATGGTTATAAGTTGTACCAAGAAGAGCGTGGCCATGCTATGGAGAGCAAAGTAGCCCTAAATTTATTTATGAGTTTCTTATAGAAACGTTCAGTAAAAGATATCGATCTTAAAAAGGACCCTTCAGCTCTTTCAGCATATGGCCGTGAGCATCGGCTGTTTATCGATCCATCTAAATTGTTTGATGAGAAAGAATGGAAAGATCTGGGGGATATTTTGTGGAAGAAGGTGATAGATGACAATAAAACAGCACGGAAGTTAATGAAACCGTGGGGTACAGTTACAAACTGCTTGCAGTGTTATCGCGCCGAAAAGAAAATTGCCGCGGTCGCCACGGCAAACTTAGAAGGGCAAAAAATACCGGGCATGCACCAGCTAGGGATTTATTGTGACCCCAGCCCCCCTACAGGGGAAAAGACAATTGTACAAATTTTTCAGAATTCCAGCAGCATTCCGGCATGCATAACTGCGTCCGCGCCCTCCCGTTCCTGAAAATAGCGTCTCTGACCATGACACATCCAGCTTCATGGGCGAGAGGCACTGGAAGTGTCTCCTCCGAGCGCCGGAAACATACTGAGCTGGAAGCCGGAAACTTCGCAAGCATCATCTTCCGGTGTGGGCGGCTCCGACCAGTGGACGTCATCTTACGGCGTGAGCGGCTCCAGCTTCCGGGACACGCCACCACCAGCCCTAACCCCGCAGCAGTGGAAGCAGCTGCTGCTCGCTACCAAAATAAACCACAACTTCCTAACACAACGCAAACTGCTGATTTAACCTCAACGATTAATTGGTCGCAAATTGAGAAGGACGCTATCCAGAATTAAGATAATGATTTGTGTGCAGACATCAAAATCCTCCCGCAAGCTTTCCCTGTGACATACGAAACGGGTGATCAGGAAAATATACAAGCACATGCGTTGGTACAACAGCAATTACAGCAAGGCCACATACAATTGTCAACCAGCCCCTGGAATACCCCAATTTTTGTCATCAAAGAGAAGTCGGGCAAATATCACCTGTTGCATGATCTCCATGCGGTTAATTCCCAAACGGAAGATATGGGAGCTCTTCAGCCTGGGATGCCTAATCCCACAATGCTTCCAGAGCATTGGCATCTACTTATAGTAGACTTAAAAGACTGCTTTTTTATTATACGTATCCACCCCCAGGACACAAAGCGATTTGCCTTTACACTTCCAGCCCTTAACAAAGAAGCTCCTGCTTCGTGATTTGAGTGGGTAGTGCTACCTCAAGGCATGAAGAACAGGCCTACCTTGTGCCAAGTTGTAGAAAAAGCGGACGAGGAGAAGACTCGTGCAAATCAATATGATTAATAAACAAGCTTCTAAATTTATTGCGCAGTTACAATTCTTATATAGTGGTTGCGTGAACACACCCCCCAGCCACCTAGCACTAACCTAACTTATTACTGGACACCCGGTGTGTTTACCTATAGAGAACGAATCCCAGCTGCCTAAGGGCAGTAGTAAGGTCCGCTGTAATTGGCCTTAGATAAGGGATTTTATACACAGACATGGAATTGTGCACACCCCGATTCCAGGGCATTCTACGGCATTACACAATACCAAGTGTTTGTAGATGCAGCTCTATTGCCAGTGAGGAAGGCATGGCCAAATGTGTTGATCTATCACTACATGGATGACATCTTGATAGCACAACAGGATCCTTTTACTAAAGAACAGGAACATTTTTTAACACAGCAGCAGCTAAATCAGCAAGGACTCCAGATAGCACCCGAAAAGATACAGCGTACAGCAGCATGGAAGTACCTGGGATGGCATATCACTGAATCACAAATCAGACCCCAAAAAGCTGCTCCTCATCTGACTCTAAAAACCCTGCACGATGTTCAGCGATTCTTAGGCAATGTTCAATGGTTGCGCCCTCTGGTCGGTATAACAAATGACCAATTAGAACTGCTACGACTGCTTCTTAAAGGTACTGACCCATCTTCCCCTGTCACCCTCTCAGCAGCTCAACAACAGGCCATAACCGAGATTGGCCTGACCATTTCTCAGCACTGCGTAGATTGTCATGACGTGGACTTGCCCATGGATTTGACCATTATTACGGGCAAGCAACATTTGCTGGGAGCGCTTACGCAGTTCAAAAAGAAAAAGGGGGAGATTGGGCCTGCTGATATTTGTGTACTAGAATGGATCTTTGGTCCATTACAGCCAAAGACTACAATCCAAACAAAGATTGAGGTGCTGGCCCTCCTAATTCGCAAAGGCCGAACCTGTATCATACATATTACAGGGGAGGAACCCAGTATAACTTATGTCCCAATGAAACAAGGAGAGTTGGATTGGTATTTACAGCACTCTCCGGCCCTACAGTCCAGCCTTCTAGAAGCTGTACAAACCATTGGTCTTTTCCCGTTGCGATCTACTGTGTTAAAGTGGATGTCCTTGCATGAATGGATTCCTGTTCCAAAACGATCTGAAAACCCCCTTCCAGATGCATTAACAGTCTTCACCGATGCAGGAAAACGCTCACGACCAGCTGCAGTGACATGGCAACATAAAGAGCAATGGTGCCATGAACTTTTGCCCGCACAAGAGGGTGACACCCTACAGACTCTGGAATTAGCAGCCATCGTCTATGCCTTTTCACGCTGGATGAATGTGAGTCTCAACGTCGTATCAGATTCCCTATATGCTGTAGGAATTGTCCAGCGAATTGAAGATGCCCATCTAAAAGACATAGTGAATCAGCGATTAAATGACTTATTTCGTCAACTGCAGGCTGCCATTCAACAAAGAGATCAACCCTATGCCATCATTCACATTCGAAGTCACCAATGGTCTGAGGGCCTGGGAGAAGGCAATGCCAGAGCAGATAGGCTGGTTTCTCTATCTGTACCCATGGACGAGTTTACCAAAGCAAGAAATGCTCGTGCCATGTTTCATCAGAATGCCAAAGGACTGCACCGTCACTTCCAGATTTCCATGGACGAAGCCAGAGGCATCATAAAAGCTTTCCCACAGTGTAATCAACAGGGACCAGGTCCAGGCCTTGGAATTAACACCCGAGGTCTTGGCCCAAACGAAAAGTGGCAGATGGATGTTACTCATGTACCAGAATTTGGAAGGCTTAAATATGTCCATGTTACCATTGATACTTATAGCCATTTTATGTGGGTGACGGCTCAGCCTGGTGAAAAAGCGTTGCTGGTGATACGACACCTCACCCTTTGTTTCGCCGTCATGGGTATACCAGAGCAGATAAAGACAGATAATGGACCGGCCTACGTTAGTAACAAGCTAACTCGGTTTTTCCAACAATGGGGAATTAAGCATATCACAGGCATTCCCCACTCTCCTACAGGTACCCTGTGGGTTCCCAGCGAGTGGACCCGACCAGCTCCTGCTCCCCTAAATCTGGAAGCATAAGCTCAAGAGCAGAAATGGTTGTATTGAGTGGTTAACATGTCAAAAACAGAGATTGTTGTATTAGTCTTGTTATAGCCATCATTTTTAGGTTTTGATTGTTTCATTTACTGTTTTTTACCTTTCTGCCAAGTTATTTAACACCACAATCACCTTTTATTACATATTTACCTGGCAAGTACCCTCAGAGACCCCAAGATGTATCCCTAGAAGAACGATTCTGCGCAGACTTCACTCACACTTCACCTTTATAAATGTTGTAGTTACATTATGAATATTGCAGTTATATGTTACAATCCTAGGCCTAGGTCTTTTATATATCAATTTGGCAACCATGAAGGAATTCGGACTCCATCGTGACGTGAGCCAGTGGGGTTCAGGAATGCCTGTAAGGAGCCCCCCAACAAAAATTTTGTCGGACAGGTCTTCCCTATCCTCCCCTTGGCCTTACGTACTGATGGACACCACACCTTCCTAAAACCCAAATCCATTGTTGCGTTCATAAATTTAAATAGGTAAGATTCATAATTTATGTTATTAGTGTGTTGTTTACATTAAGTTAGTTAAATAAGATTACGTTGGTAAGTTAAGTTGTTTCAGAAGATATTTTATTGTTGTTTGTATTCATAGGTTTTGCATGTTTTGTGTTTATATTTTGTTGGTTTGAAAGCTAGTATGGCAGAGTGTCACGGTTTAACACTGGCCCAGCAATTAAACCGAATAACAGATTTTTCTATTAATCCCCCTCTCCTCCCTGATAAGGAAAGGAGAGAGAATAAGGGAAAGAGACTTATGGGTTGGAAACTAGACTACACAACTTAAATGAAACAGTAATGATAAATAGGAAAAATTACTAAATATATACAAATATACAAATATACAGGAAAGATTGATCCCGTGTTCCTCCCCCCTTTCCCCCAGTAACTCTCACATCACCACTGAGGCTGCAGGGCAGCCCTGGGAAAGTCCAGGCTGGACTCCTGGAGCTGGGCAGCAGTCGGGAACTGGAGGCAGGAACACACAGATATGGGCTGGCATGGATCAAAACCATAGGCAGACGAGCAGACGGAATCCTCCCAGGATGCCGAAGCACACAGGGAACCGGTGAACTAAGGCAGGAAGAGCAGGAAGTGGCAGGAAGGGAGCAGAAAAAAGGTGTTGACCCTCGTGATGCCTCAAATTTATACTGAGTATGACGTGTATGGGATGGAATACTCTGTTTGGTCAGTTCTGGCATCTATCTTGTCTTGGGCCTCCCCAAAGGAGGGGTTCAGGTGGGACCTCTTTACTCCTTCTGCAGGGTAAAATGTTTTCCTCAGAGCTGAGCAGTGTCCTTGGCTCTGTACACCAGTCTCTAGCAGTAACTATAAACATCCAGTGTTATCAGTCCTAGAAGCAGACACTGTCTGAGAAACTTGCTGTTAATTTCAGCAAGTGCAGCTACTTACAAGAAACTTAGCTGAAAGCAAAAGTACAAACCAGAAAATCACCTTTATCCTGGCCCAAACCAGGACAATAAGAATCGTAACTGCGCAATAAAGTTTGAAGCTTGTTTATCAATCACATTGATTGTAAGAGTTTTCCCTCGATTTGCTTCTACATAACTCCTCTAGGCTAAAGTTTCCATAGCCTAAAACACTGTCTGCTACATCTCCCCCTTTTTTTTTCTGCAATGGAAGTCATATTTATAGTCCGTTGCAGGGCCCTTTGCAAACAGGAGAATAAACATGGCACTATTGTCAAGACAACCAGAAAAACACACAAAACTAGAAGACCTGTCCTCAATAGGCTTCTTAACCACCCTGTAATGCCCCATCCGTCCAGCAGATGGTCCAGACCAAAAAATCTGCCATCTTCTATGATCTTAGTAGTGTTCATCAATTCCTGGGTACATTGGTGGATAGACCTAGAACTGTCATTCACATCCATACAACACATTCCATCAAAATCTTCATAACCATGGCCATTGTCTAATAGCAAAAAATCTAAGGCACCTGTGTTTTGGAAAGTTGCATGCTTAACACTATCTACATCATTATCTAAAGCAGTTAAGATTGCTGATGTTTTTAACTCTTTTTGCCACAAAGCATGCAAGGCTATTAAGCATACCCAAAGCTTTTGCTGAAGCAATACCAGGACCAAAAAGACTACACGTTCCCCTACATTCCACAAAGCTATGTCGTCTACGCAGTCAGTACTCAACTGCGACAGACTTCTCGTTAATCGGTGCTGATGAGTGTGATTCAAGATAATTTTTGCTGTGGGGCTCAATAACCCTAGTTTCCCTATAGTCCATGGCCCTCCAACTATCTGGGAGGGTATCCCAGGCCACGCTCTGTCCCCACAGATAAAGAACAGCCCTTTTGGAAATTTTGTAGGCCATGGGGAGGAATTACTTTTCCGGAATCTTTTCATGTGGGACCAATATGTTGTTAACTCCTGGTGTGAGTTCACATGAACAGTGGTGGGGAGTTTCAAGCCCAATGTTAAGTTCCTAATTTCACATAAAACATCTAACCTCTATTATATATCACCACTTGCATACGTTACCATTATCCATATCCACAGTTGCTGGGGAGCCCAGGTTGCAGCTAGGATTTGGAAAACCCTTTCCGGTGAGTGGGAAAATCCTATGTGGTACATCTACCTGTAGGTGAGGCACCCAAAGTCACTGCATGTGGGTCCAGCCTTATATACTAAACAAGCAAAAAGTCAAAACCATTTCAATACTACCTTATGCGTAAACATCTAGTTCATCTCTTGACCAGTGATGACTGGGACTGGGCCAGAGTCCAGGGTGTGGTTGGCAGGATTTCTAAACATCAAGTTAATTATTTTGATAAATTATGATTAATACAAGTAAAATATATATATGATTTTGGATGATTACACAGAAGGCTTAATTATAATTGATAATACTAAGATCTTTAGATAATAGAAATATAAAAGAATCATAGAATCATAGAATTAGCTGGGTTGGAAGGGACCTCAGAGATCATCTAGTCCAACCCTTGACCCACCGGAGCAGTTGCTAGACAATGGCACTGAGTGCCACATCNCTTGCTCACACCGCACACAGGCGGTGTCACTGGTTCCCTTTGATACCAGTGCCAGGCACAGGCATTCACTGCAGCCAGAGACCTGCACTGCTGCATGCCTGCTTGGGAGCTCCGTCTGAGTCCCCACATTCTTTTTCACTATGGTTTTTGGCCGCGTTGTGACCATGATGTATCTAGCTACTAGAATTTAATAGCAAAACCAGCTTCTAGAAGGCTCTCAATTATCTTCTTACCTTTCTCGTAGACTTCTTTTGCTGTGTCACCCCACACAATGATGTCATCGATATACTGTAGATGTTCTGGAGCTCCACCCTTTTCCAAGGTATCATGGATCAGTCCATGGCAGACGGTAGGACTGTGTTTCCACCCCTGGGGCAGTCGATTCCAAGTGTACTGGACACCTCTCCAGGTGAAAGCAAACTGTGGCCTGCATTCTGGTGCTATAGGAATAGCAAAGAATGCATTAGCAATGTCAATAGTAGCATACCACCCGGCCGCCTTTGACTCCAGCTCATACTGAAGTTCTAACATGTCCGGCACAGCAGCACTTAGTGGGGGTGTAACCTCATTTAGGGCACGATAGTCCACTGTCAGTCTCCATTCTCCATGAGGCTTTCGCACTGGCCATACAGGACTATCGAAGGGTGAGTGAGTCTTGCTGATCACTCCTTGGCTCTCTAGTTGTTGGATCAGCTTGTGAATGGGGATCACAGCATCTCTGTTGATGCGATATTGTTTTCGATGCACTATATAGAAGCAGCAATTGGCACCAGCTGCTTTATAGTTTTCAGCAATCCCACTATAAAGGATTTATCTGAAAGGCCAACCAAAGCATGCAGCCATCCTTCATTATCAGTCTTTATGGCTGCAATACCAAAGGACCACCGGCACCCTTTCAGGTCCTTGAAGTCACCTCCCTTGAGGTAGTCTATGCCAAGGATGCACGGAGCATCTGGACCAGTCACGATAGGGTGTTTATGCCACTTCATTCCAGTGAGGCTCACATCAGCCTTCACAATACTCAGTTCTTTAGATCCCCCCGTCACTCCAGAAATAGTGACGGATTCTGTCCCTTTCTGATTCGATGGCATTAGGGTGCACTGTGCACCAGTGTCTGCCAAGGCTTTATACTTTTGTGGTTTTAATGTGCCAGGCCATCGAATCCACACAATCCAATAAATTTGGTGGTCCCTCTCCTCCACCTGGCTGGAGGCAGGGCACCTCTAAGCTTGAGCACTTACAACATTGTCAGGATGTGCATTACTGGGGTTTGCATCTCCAGTACTCACACCTGATGTACAGGGATCTTGAGTCACCAGCATATTTGGATCAGGTAACTGCACACTGGAGACTTGAGCAGACTTCTTTTTAGAAGGACCTCCTTTTGCAACTTAACTACTTGGTCCAGTAGGTCAGCAGTAGGTTTCTGATCCCACTTTTTCATGTCCTCTCCATACTCACACAGAATTGCCCATAGGATTCCTCTTACTGAATTCTCTTTCTCTTGATTCTGTCTCATGGGAGGGCGTCTCCTCTTAATGGCTGCAATGCGGCGTCCTCCTCCTATCTGAGGAAATAGGGTGAATGCAGTTTCTCAGCTGTTCCCTTTACAGCTGAGACCCAGGCCCGACGAGGGGCCATGACAGCATCTTCATATTCTCGTGCTGTTTTAATCATCTTACCCACAGTTCCTTCCAAATCTCCAGGAACAAATAGCATTACTTATAGCGTATGGTTAGAAGGTGGTGGTGCAGCATGTACAAACCTTCGCAACATAGGTTTAGGGCATGGCATGTAATAAGGATCTTCAATGTTTTCATCAGTATAGATCATATGTCGTACAGCCAATTCTTCCAGATACCTGATAGCTTTTTCAGGTGTGGCTGCTTTAATCTTTGGGCAGTCTATTTCGTCTTTGTAGGGATGTCTCTTCCTTACAGCTGACAAGAGTCGTCTCCATAGGCTGATGGGTTTGCTGTTTTCTCCAAATGCCCGATCAATACCTGCATCTTTGGCCAGGGATCCTAACTGCCTGGCTTTGTTCTGAGTTAATGTTATGGTAGCAGCCCCATCATTCCAGCATCAGAGTAACCAAGTGAGTAGTGTTTCACCTGGAAAACGGATGAAGTTTTTTCTCAGAGTACACAAGTCCCTCATGGAATAGGTCTGATCAAAGTCGGAATCTGAGTCATCATCAGCTGACTCTGCTCTAGATGCTCTAGGTGGTCTAGGAGGAGAGGCAGTATCCTCTATTTCCTCTATCACCTGGTCATCTTGTTCAGACTTTGAAGGGTTAATGTTGGTTTCTGATTTCCATTGTTTTCCTTTTCTCCTAGTCACAGGGTCAACTCGTAACTGTGTGGGCTGTGGGGGAGAGGCTGTGGTGTCTCCAGCAGTAGCAGCAGCAGGGCTTTCTTTCTTAACAGCAGCAGTGTCTGTGGGGGCAGAGGCAGCAGCTGCAGCGGTAGCAGATACGCTGGCAATGCTCGCCGGCTGTACCTGACTTGTGCCCTTGCGTGAGGGGGGGCGAGAAGCACATGTGGAGGCAGAAGAAGGGTTGCTCTCTGTACGAGGGGCAGCCCTCACTCTCCAAACAGCAGCTCTTGGTCTCCAAAAAGGCACGGTCATTCTCATGATGGTGGTTTTTGTTTTACTTCTCACCAATATATGAGAAAAATTAACAACACCCACCAGAAGACTGAGAAATGAAATGCTATTGCTACTAAAATCTGGTGGAGTCAGCCCAAAAGACAATGGAGTGGTAAAATTTCCCAAATTGAAACTGAAAATGTAATTACCAACCAAGTTTTTTATCTCAGTATGAAACACTACTGCACCATGCTCCATGATATACATCAGTATTGAGGAGCATATTGGAACGATGGTTCTTAAGCATTTCTTACGAAAAATATACCACAAAGTAACACTAATCCCAGCTGCAAAAACACATATCACATACCCTGAAATCCAAAGGTATGGCACAATTGGTTTAATCTCCAACCCTGTGAAACTTCCAAAGGAAAAGGTCTGATTCTAGCTCAGCAAAGCCATTCTCCCACTGGAGTTGGAATTCGAATTATTCAGGCAAATTAGTCAAAATTTGGACTGGACTCAATCAAATGAGCTCGGGCCCCACGTTGGGCGCCAATAAATCTGTCACAGTTTAACACTGGCCCGGCAATTCAACCAAATAACAGATGCTCTCTATTAATCCCCCTCTCCTCCCTGATAAGGAAAGGAGAGAATAAGGGAGAGAGTCTTATAGGTTGGAAACTAAACTACACAACTTTAATGAAACAGTAATGATAAATAGGAATAAATACAAAATATATACAAATATACAGGAAAAGGTGATACCACGTTCCTCCCCCCTTTTCCCCCAGTAACTCTCATGTCACCACGGGGACTGCAGGGCAGCCTAGGGAAAGTCCAGGCTGGGCCCCTGGGGTCAACAGCAGTTGGGAGCTGGAGGCAGGAACACACAGATTCAGGCTGGCTAAGGATCAGGACCACAGGCAGACGTACAGATGGAATCCTCCCAGGATGCCAAAGCACACCGGGAACAGGCCAAGGAAGAGCAGGAAGAAAGGGTCAGGAAGGAAGGATGGGTCTTTGACCCTCATGATCCCTCAAGTTTATACTGAGTATGACATGCATGGGAATGAATACTCTGGTCAGTTCTGGCATCTATATCGTCCAGCCCTCCCCAAAGGAGGGGTGCAGGTGGGACGTCTTTACTCCTTCTGCAGGGTAAAATGTTTTCCTCCGAGCTGAGCAGTGTCCTTGGCTCTGTACACCAGTCTCTAGCAGTAACTATAAACATCCAGTGTTATCAGTCCTAGAAGCAGACACTGTCTGAGAAACTTGCTGTTAATTTCAGCAAGTGCAGCTACTTACAAGAAACTTATCTGAAAGCAAAAGTACAAACCAGAAAATCACCTTTGTCCTGGCCCAAACCAGGACAATATAGTAACAGCTACCTGGAAGAAACAGGACTGGAAAGATAAAATGCTATCTAAGAGCGGCTCCTGATATGAAGTTGNTTATTTCATGGTCACTAAGTCCCAGTCGTCCATCAACCACCACATCTCCCACCAGCCCCTCTCTGTTTGTGAAAAGAAGGTCAAGTGGGGCTCCGTCCCTGGTGGGCTCATTTAGTAGTTGGAGCAGGAAATTATCTTCAATACACTCTAGGAATCTCCTAGACTGCCTCCTCTCTGCGGTGTGGAGTTCCCAGCAGATGTCTGGCAAGTTAAAGTCACCTACGAGAATAAGGGATGATGATTTTGAAACATCCTCCAGTTGCTTGTAGAATATTTCGTCGACCTCATCATCCTGATTGGGCGGTCTGTAACAGACTCCCATCACGATATCGGCCTTGGATATATATTAATGCTCATTCAAGATAACAGCACTGATAAGAAGCGTCCCAGGAACATCAAACAATTCCTGCAGCCAGGGCAGACTATTTTGATAAATTTTCCAAATGTCGGTAAAATTAAACTTACTCTACAAACTTAATTGAATCCAAATGTATGGGTTGCAACTGATATGAATTATAAGAAACATAAAATTAGCACAGAATGAGTAATTGGTGTGGAATAAGAATGAGGTTCTTTTTCCCTATGTTTATGTAAATCAGTGTTTTCTTTCTGTCTTTTGTGTAATCAGGTTTTGTGCACTAGGACAGAATGAGATTGAATTTATGTAATTGCATGTCTCAGCAATCTAGGATATCAGAAACGCCCTTGTGTTCAGTCTCAGAACTGGCATCTCTGGTGCTGAACGCTGGAAGAAGTTACTTACTGACAGCTGAAGACCTAGACACTTTTTAGCCTGAGTGGAGTAACTTACACCATCTTGCTTCTTTTTATAATTGCTCCAAGGTTGTTGTTATTTGTAATATATTTTATCAACGGTGTAATATCTGGTGTAGTTGGTATGTCAAGGAAATGGATGTTATATTTGTTATTATTTTATTCCTTTTTAAAAATTTATTTATTCCCCTGTATAATCAGCATTGGTTCCTCCTGAATTAGTTGTTAAGACCCTGTGAATTTCAGTGTTTCACCTTTCTTTCAGTACATGTTGTAAATGTCTCTGTTTGGGAAAAATGCTTTGTAGTGTCTGTATGTTACTCATGTTGTTAAGATGTAAACTTGCAAATTTCTTTTCTGCTACTTTTAAACTGTACATATCAGTAACCCCGAGGAAAGAATAGGTACATTGTTCCAGGAGAACTCTAGCCAAGCAGAACACTTGTGAAATTGATACAGAAAATATCCCAAAGGCACACACTCTTCTTGCCTCAAAAGCCACGGGGTGAGATGTGGTAACATTGTGGTAAACAGACTGTTTCCCCCCAAGTTATTTTTTTTTACTTTTGAGCCAGAATAGGACTGGACAGATATAATGGGGGAGTTGTATGGTTCATTGGAACACTCTGTGCCTTCAGGCTGGTAAATGATGCCAGGCAGGAACGGTTCTGGTCATTCCCTGAGTGGGAAACCTCAGAGATGGGCAGACTCACCAAAGACTACAAATTCCAAAAAGAGCCACGTAGCGAAGGGTACAAAATAACCACTGTCGCGATCCGAGTTATTATTTTAATATTTAGATTATGAGGAAAATGCAGCCACTACTCAGAGAAACGCATGGAAATTGCACACTAACACGTTTTGAAACTTAAGCAAGTTACAAGGATTTACTTTAGGAAAGGGGAAACAAAATATCACTGTTAATAAAGGGTAAACACAATTTGTTACTTTGGAGAGAAGAGTTGTTAAGAAAAAGAAAGAAAATGAGGGAACGATTAAGATGTTATCACCGTCCTGTCCGCAGTACTGGTCTCTGGTTGGAGTGGGGGGGGTGTAGGAACTGNAACCAATTGGATCCACAAATGAAAAAGATGTAATAATGAAAATTCCTGTTCCTATTAAAGAGGCCCCAGAATATAAAAGTGAAATGATAAGAGCCTGGTTCACAGATGCTTATTCTCAGAGAAAAGGAAAGGTCTGTTAATTTAAATCTGCTGCAATAAAACCTTCGACAGGTGAAGAAATTGTAAATGAAGAGAAAGGCAGTGCCCAGGTGGGAGAAATGGATGCTGTTTTAAATGTTTTTATAAAAGAAAAAGCTGCTAAGGAAGCTGTATTGATTTAGATGTAGAAAAAAAGGTGTTAAAATGTAGAAAACCAGGGGTAGAGCAGATCATTTGTCTTTGTCACAGATAAGAGGAACTAACTTTGTGTGGGTAAGCCTTAAGCCAGAGCTACATTGTTTTCAAGATCTACTCCTCAGAAAAGAACCAGCAAAAAACAGTTTTGTTTTCTGGAGCCCTGCCAAATCAGCAAAGGTGAAAAGGACACCATGAGGAAGTCTCAGAGCCTTCCTCTAAAAGACCACATCCACCGCCTTCCCCTCATCCACCAGACGGGTCACCTGATCATAAAAGGAGATCAGGTTGGTCAGGCAGGACCTGCCCTTCCTAAACCCGTGCTGGCTGGGTCTGATCCCTTGCCCATCCTGCAGGTGCTGTGTGATTGCACTGAGGATGATCTGCTCCATAACCCTGCCAGGCACTGAGGTCAGGCTGACGGGCCTGTAGTTTCCCGGGTCCTCCTTTCGGCCCTTTTTGTGGATTGGTGTGACATTCGCCAACTTCCAATCATCTGGGATGTCCCCAGTGAGCCAGGACTGTTGGTAGATGATAGAGAGAGGCTTGGCGAGCTCTTCTGCCAGCTCTCTCATCACCCTTGGGTGGGTCCTATCTGGTCCCAAAGACTTGTGGGGGTCCAAGCAGCTCAAGAGGTCACTGACTGTGTCCTTCAATATTACAGGGGGGCTGTTTAGATTTTTATCACCTTCTATAGGCTCCAGAAGCCTGCTGTCAACAGGATAACCTGTCTTTCTGTTGAAAATTGAGGTAAAGAAGGTGTTAAATACCTCAGCCTTTTCCTCATCTTTGATAACTACATTCCCACCCATGTCCAGTACAGAATGAATGTTTTCCTTGCCCCTTCTTTTGCTATTGATGTATCTGTAGAAGGATTTCTTATTGTCCTTCACAGAGGTAGCAAGATTCAGTTCATGTTGTGCTTTTGTCTCTCTGATTTTCTTTCTACATGACCTGACTATATTCCTAAATTCCTCTTGAGAAGTTAGCCCTTTTTTCCATAATTGATAGGCCCTCTTCTTAACCCTAATTTCTTTCAGAGTCTCCCAGTTCAGCCAGACCGGTTGCCTTCCCCGCCGGCTCACCTTCCGGGACTCTGGGACAGCCTGTTCCTGTGCTTTCAGAATATGCTCTTTGAAGTATGTCCATCCCTCCTGGACCCCTCTGTTTTCAAGGGCTGTTTCCCAGGGTATACTCTGAACTAGTCTTTTGAATAGTCCAAAATCTGCTCTCCGGAAGTCCAACACAGAGGTTTTACTGACGACCCTCCTTGTATCCCTGAATATTGAAAACTCTATTATTTCATGGTCACTAAGTCCCAGTCGTCCATCAACCACCACATCTCCCACCAGCCCCTCTCTGTTTGTGAAAAGAAGGTCAAGTGGGGCTCCGTCCCTGGTGGGCTCATTTACTAGTTGAAGCAGGAAATTATCTTCAATACACTCTAGGAATCTCCTAGACTGCCTCCTCTCTGCGGTGTGAAGTTCCCAGCAGATGTCTGGCAAGTTAAAGTCACCTACGAGAACAAGGGATGATGATTTTGAAACATCCTCCAGTTGCTTGTAGAATATTTCGTCCACCTCATCATCCTGACTGGGCGGCCTGTAACAGACTCCCATCACGATATCGGCCTTGTTGACCTTCCCACTGATTCTAACCCACAGGCATTCTGCCCTATTATTGGTGGTCTCAACCTCTACAGTGTTGAGAGATTCTCTAACATATAGGGCTACCCCTCCACCTTTCCTACCTTGCCTGTCCCTTCTGAAGAGCCTGTATCCACCCATGGCAGCACTCCAGTCATGGGAGTCATCCCACCACGTTTCCGTGA
>JAAWXA010000145.1:42469-67559 GCA_038090715.1 Florisuga fusca
AGCTTTCCTGCTGCACAATGGCTTCCAGCTCCTCTTGTTTGTTGCCCATGCTGCGTGCATTGGTATACATGCACTTCAGCTGGGCTGCTGATTTGTCATTTATCTCGGGTAGTCCACCTTTAGGTTCCTCTCTGGAGAGCTCAGTTTCAACCCTCTCCCCCTTCAAACCTAGTTTAAAGCCCTCCTTATCAGCCCCTTCAACCTATGACCTAAAGTCCTTTTCCCCCTGTTAGTTAGATGAAGTCCATCAGATCTAATGACACAAGGCAGTTTGGGATTTGCCCCATGGTCGAAGAACCCGAAGTTCCGCCGGTGGCACCAGTCCCTTAGCCACCTATTAATGAGATGGGTTTTTCTAGTCCTCTCCTCATTCAAGCCTTCTACTGCAGGAACTGAGGCGAAGACTACCTGTGCTCCTGACCCATCAACTAACCGACCCAGGGCCTTGAAGTCCTTTTTAATCCCTCTTGTACTTCTTCCAATAATGTCGTCACTGCCAGCCTGAACTACCAACAGTGGATAATAGTCCGAGGACTGAATTAACTGAGGGAGTCTCTTACTAANGGGGGGGGGGTGTAGGAACCGCCGTTCCTGCTTGTTTCAAAGTTCTCCGCCTTTTTTTTTCCTTCTTCTGCTGATGCTTTTTCGTAGTTGAAGCCAAAGTGTGGAGAGAGAAGGGGGGAAGAAGAGCCACCGCTTTCTCCTTTTTCTCTTGGAGTTTTTATACAGCAGAAGGAGTTCTGTCTTTTCATAAATCACTGGCACACAGACTTGCTAAAGATAACGCAGATTTTGCCATCCCAGGAACTTCTCTTTTATTTATTATCATCTTTTCAGTCCTGGTTACCTTGCTAAATTTATTATCTTTGTCTGGACGAGTACCAGGAGACGACCTGATAAGCAGTCTTATCTTAGGAGCTTGTCAAGCATGATATAAAACAGAAGCTAATTAAGTTTGGGGAAAAAAATCTGTTAATTGAGAATATGTTTGGTATATTTTAAAAAGAGCAGAAAAAATAAATACCAATTCGAGAGACATATTTTGTATTTTCAAAGTGTTTACATCAACCACACAAAATGGTATATGTATGCTGACTCAAGAGCCACGGGGTGCAATGTCATGGAGGCTGCACTATCTTAAATTCATGTTGTGGAGGCAATAAATAAAAAAAATTGTCTCTTGAATCAGCAAAATGCCAGCGTCTGCTCTGTCTACACTCTATTCAAAAACATATCCCTCTCCTTTCCTGTGGCAACCGCTACCTGTAAGTAACAGGACTGATAAGATAAAATTCTAATCAAGAAGAGGTCCTGATACCAAGTTGCCAGACAGGTAATGCAAATTAGTGTCAAATACAAGAACTAAGGAACTACAGGAAAGCCTGAGTACTAAAGGGAAGGCCTGCAGTTACCAATTTGCAATCTCTGGGAATGATTGATAAGCAGAATTTTTTTACTATAAAATTTAGAGGATAAAGGATAAAATTTAGCAGCCAAAGGGAGCAGAGAGAGGAGAGCAGCAGCAGCATAACGATACCCGAGTTCCATTTCTGCTCAAACTACTTTCTTTGACACCATTGGCTTCATCGAGAAAGTGCCTGCAGTGGTAAGGCTTAATTCTCCGGGAACTTTGTAGAGTGAAACCAATAATATTTTGTCTTTCCATTCCTTTTCTTTTCTTAAAAGCTTTCTCCTGAGGGGGATTAATTTGTTTAAAAACCTGTTTTCCTCCATTTTCTCCCACTATTAACCCCTTCCCAAATGGGATCTCAGAAGAGCACAGTGGAGAGGGAGAATCACCTTCTGGCCAAACTTCCCTTGATGCAGCCAAGTATATGGTTAGCTTTCTGGGCTACAAGTGTACTCTGACAGGTCTTGTTTAACTTCTCGTCCACCAGAACCCCCGAGCCCTTTTCCCCAGGGCTGCACTCAAGCCAGTCACTGCCCAGCCTATATCAGTGCTTGGGATTGCCTCGACCCAGATGCAGGATCTTGCACTTGATCTTGTTGAACTTCATGAGGTTGGCATGGGTCCACCTCTCCATCCTGTCCAGGTCCCTCTGAATGGCATCCCTTCCCTCCAGCGTGTCAGCCACACCATACAGCTAGGTGTCATCAGCAATCTTTCTGAGGGTGAACTCAATGCCACCGTCCATGTCACCAACAAAGATGTTAAACAATGCTGGTCCTAATACTGGTTCTTGTTGGACTGCACTTGTCACTGGCCTCCACTTGGACGCAGATCCCTTGAGAACCCCTCTTTGGGTGCAGCATTCAAGCCAGTTCTTTATCCACCAAGTGGTCCATCCATCAAACCCATATTTTAACAGCTTGGAGACCAGGATGTTGTGTGGGACAGTGTCAAAGGCTTTTCTCAGGTCCAGGTAAATGACGTTGGTTGCTCTTCCCTTGTCTATTGATGTTGTGACCTTCTCATAGAAGGCCACAAGGTTTATCAGGCATGATTTGCAGATGAAGTTTTTGGAAAAGGGAGAAAGATAATTGACTTTGTGTTAATAACCAGTTTTGCCATTAAGAGAAGTAAGGTTAAAGGACCTGCATAAGTGATACAGTTCCTGGGAATTAAATGGTTAGGTGGAATATGCCATATTCCTATGGATGTGGTGAAAAAGGTGTTGTAGGTTTTCAGAGGATGCTTTTTCCATCGTATAGTGACATTGTGAAGCATCTTTATAAAGTAACTCAGAAAACAAACAATTTTGTATGGGGCCCTGAAGAACTAAAGCTATTTGAACAGATAAACCGAGAAGTTATATATGCCATGTCCCTGGGACCTGCCTAAACAGGGCCAGAGATAAAGAATGTACTCTATGCTGCAGCAGATGTTGATGGTCTTTCCTGGAGCTTTTGGCAGAAAACACTGACAGAGACTCAAGGGCATCCCCTAGGATTCTGCAGTCAGGGTTAGAGAGGCTTGGAGGCCAATTACACTTCCACAGAAAGGGAGATATTGGATGCCTATGAAGGAGTTAGAGCTGTTTCTGAAGTCACTGGCACTGGTACCATGACTACCGGTCCTGTCCTGGATGTACAAGGGGAAGGTACCACCCACGTATCATGACAATGATGCTACCTGGAGTAAGGGAATAGCCCTAATAACACAGAGAGCACAAATAGGGAGCCCCAATTGCTTGGGCATTGTGGAAGTAAGGGCACAGAGTTTGGAATGACACCAGAAGAGGCCATGACATGCTAAGGAAGCTCCTCCAGATCAGGAGAAACACTATGCTCTTTTCATGAATGCATCTTATCTTCTTGTAGGGAACCAGTGGAGATGGAAAGATGCAGTGTGGAGCCCTACTAGACAGGCTGCAAAAGTGAATGAAGGAGAGGGTGAACTGAGACAATTTGCAGTGGTCAAAGCCATCTGTTGGGGCGGCACAGGGGAAAACTCACACAATCAATGTGATTGATAAACAAGCTTCCACTTTATTGCGCAGTTAAAATTCTTATATAGTGCTTGTGTGAACACACCCCCCACCACCTAGCACTAACATAACTTATTACTGGACACCCGGTGTGTTTACCTATAGAGAACGAATCCCAGCTGCGTAAGGTCAGTAGTAAGGGCCAATGTAATTGGCCTCAGATAGGGGATTATATACACAGACATGGAATTGTGCACACCCCGATTCCAGGGTATTCTATGACATTCTACAACAGCCATCCATCTTGCCCTAGGAATTGCTGAGCGAAACAAATGGCTGATTCCTTACTAGTACACCGATTCCTGGATGGTAGCTAATGCTTGATGTGGGTGTCTGAAAAAGTGGAAAAAGGATAACTGGCAGTGGAAGAGGAAACCAGTCGAGGCAGCTGACCTGTGGCAGGATACTGCTGCCTGACTGGATAACTTAGTGGTGAAGGTGAGGAATGTAGATGCCCACATGGATAAAAACAGGGCTCCTGAGGAGCAAGGAAACAGACATTACATGGACCAGGCTGCTAAGGTGTTCTGAATAGATTTAAATTTTGAAAACAAAGGTGAATTATTCTTAGCTTGGTGGGCCTATGATGCTTCTGGTCTTTAAGGAAGAGATGGAACATACAGATGGGTCAGAGATGGAGGGGTGGATTTAAAAGCGTATATTATCACCCAAGTTATCCATATGTAATACTTGTGCTGCTATTAACCAGGCTATAAGGTGAAAACCTTTCTGGTATGCGGGACGCTGGATGAAATATAAATATGGAGAGGCCTGGCAAATTGATTATATCACCCTACCTCAAACCTGCCAGGGTAAGCATTATGTGCTTACAATGGTAGAAGCAAGCACTGGATCACTGGAAGCATACCCAGTGCCTCATGCCACTGTCTGCAATACTGTTCTGGGCCTTGAAAGTGAAATTTTGTGGCATCATGGAATAACAGAGAGGACTGAGTCAGACAATGGGACTCATTTCAAAACAACCTAATAACTACTTGGGCCAAAGAACATGGTATAGAGTGGATCAATCGTATTCCTTCCCATGCACAAGGCTATGAAAAGACTGAATGTCATAATGGCTTGCTAAAAACCATCCTGAAAGCAATTGGTGGTGGAACCTTCAAAAACTGGGACAAATATTTAGCTCAAGCTACATGGATAGTTAATACCAGAGGATCAATCAATCGAGCCAGCCCTGCCTGGCAGGAGTATTTACATAGAGTAGAGAGGGATAAAGTCCCAGTTGTATACGAAAGGAACCTACTGGGAGAAGCTGCGTGGATTTCTTCACCTGTAGTCAAAGGCAATCCTATCCATAGGGTTGTGTCTGCAAAAGGCCCTGGAAACACCTGATGGGTAACAGAGAAGAATGGTGAGGTCCAGTGCATACCACAAGGTAACTTAATACTATCTAGAAATATTTAAGCACATGGTAAGGCAAAGTAAGGGTGGATTGTCCTTGTCTGAGAGGACCAGGAGAGAAAAAGTCTGCTTGGAAGACAACCATCCACTTCCGAAGTGATGACCAAAAGGGCATGCAAATCAAGCCTTTTCTCTTTGGGAGCTTTGCCTTCTTGTTTTCTCTTTTGGGACTGTGAATTAAGAAAATAAAGCACTAAGAGGGCTACACGCTTCTGGTTACAAGGGAAGCCTGAAGCCACCAAGAACTTTGGCCTTTTAGGAGTGGTCAAGGGGAAAGTGATGGCCACAAGTAAATTTATGCCAATCACTTTCTGCTTGGAATCTCTGCCTGCTTTTTTCCCCTTTTGTTAAACGAAGCTTAAGGAGTCAAGGCACCATAAAGGCAGACAAAGTCATGTTAAAAGTGGAGCCTACAGCCTCACAGTGCTGTTGGCTTCGAAAAGTGCTCTATGGGAAAGTGATGTCCAGAAAAGCATTCACATCAATACCCTTCTTTTTGGGAGCCCTGCCTGCTTCGTTTCCCTTTTGGAAGAGCATCTTAAGAAAGCAAAGCTCTATGACAGTTTGCAGTTTCGATTTACATAAAAAGCCAACAGCCCAAAATTGCTCAGGGCTTTGAAAACTGTTTGATGTAAACACTTCAAAAACTATAATTGATTCTTGAGTATGTTTCTTTCTTAAGCAAGTTTCTTTCTTAAGCTTACATATCAAACACATTTACATATCTAAAGGCGGTAAACAGGAAAACAAGTCTCCTGGGCCTGGCATTTTGGGCTAGACAGCAGGGAATTAACATATCTAAACCAATTGATAAGTTGTCTCTGGAAGAATGCTGCGCTCCGAAAAAATCGGTTTACCAGTAACTCTCACAAGGGAGAAAAAAAGGGGGGCTCACTCCCCTTTTTCATTATAAAAATACCCCTGAAAGAACCGAAGAGTAGCCTGCTTGGAGCTAGGGAAAACAGTTTGGGTTCATCCTGCCTCGGGCAAAGGCAAACCCATTCGTGGGGTTGCTTTCGCTCAAGGGCCTGGACACACTTGGTGGGTGATGATGAAAGACGGAGAAGTACAATGTGTACCACAAGGGAATCTAACACTAGGTGAGAATACCTAATTTTTGCTTGTCTAGCTTGTTTAATTGCCGGGCCAGTGTTAAACCGTGACAGGGTGACATCTACTGCAGAGGGCATGTCGAGACCCAGGCTTCCCCTTGTGACTGGGGCAGGGAGCTGGTGTAAAGCGCTGGCCCGGCTACTTGTGTCCTGGCGCGGGGGCCTCTCGCGCTGCTCCTCCCATTTTTTTCATACCTACATGCCAAGTTGTTGTGATTGTCCTTCTGGCATCGGTCACACCATACTGTGGCCGAGCAGGCTCTGCTTGTATGGCCTCTAGCTCCACACCAATAGGAGACGGGTATGGATTTCCTTGGTCTATTTCCCCTTCTGTCTAGGTTCTGCGCTACTGCTGCGAGAAGCTTATGAGTGGGTTCCATAGCGGTGGCAAAGGCATTGGCCATATCTTGGTTTTGCTGTATTTGGGTTGCCCTGGCGGCAACTTCTAGCAGCTCCGCTATATCAGCCGTTTCTGGCAGGGTGGAAAGTAGCAACTTCACCTTTGGATTTGCATTTTCAAATGCCAGTAATTTGAGCATAGAGTCTTTTTTCTCTGGTCCTAGGTTGGATTGGACCATGATTGGTGAAGTCGATCGATGAAGTGCTGGAACGGCTCGGTCATCCCTTGCTTGATGGAGGTGAATGAGGGGAGCGGAGTAGGTTCTGGAACCACATAGAAAGCTTGACGGGCTAGATGCGCAGCGGTGTGGTGGAGTGCTATTGGGAACTGGAGTTGGACATTAACATCTTCATAACGGCCTGAGCCTGTGAACATTTTGGCGGTCACCCCTAGTAATGGATCCCTGGCTGCTTTAGGGCGGTTTGCCTCTATCTGGGCCAGGCGCTCCCACTCCTTGAACCACACGATTTGCTGGGAGGGGGATAAGCAGGTACTTGGACAAATTGCAACAGTTGTGGGGGCTATTAGTGTCAGCGGTGAAAAGCCAATCCAGGACAGCCTGGCCACTTTCTGTCCTTAGTCCTCCCTCCTTCAGCGTCTTTTTGGCCTGCTGAAGGGTCTTCCATTCGTGTTGTTCATATAGAGGTGCCCCATTGTTATCGAGCAGGATAGGGCAGGCAATGGTGCTGGCTTCCCAGTCTCCTTCGAGGATGTTGTCATGAACAAAACCAGTCCATCTTCCGGGTCGGGGCTTATTGGCACCATTAATGCTTTGGTCGTCCTGCTGCTTTTTTAGTGGGGTTGGGACATCGTCATCATCATCGGAAAGGACAGATGTATCCCGGTACCTGTGGAAAGATGACCGCTGTTCTATGTCTTTGATCCTCTTTTCTAATAGCCTTATTACCTGATCAAGAAGGGCTTTTATTTCATCCTTCCAGCCGATGGGTGCAGATGGTGGGGTAGCTGAGGTGGCCGCTTTCTTTCCTTTTTCAGAGGTGGGTGATAGCAGTTGGGGTGGTTTCAGGCAGCAACTGGGGCCACAGGCTGTCAGTATTTTTGCGCTTTCTTGCACGTTGTTTTCGGTGCTTGGGGCAGGTGCCTCTTCCTCCGGCCCGATGTCTGACAGGAACTTGGCTATTGAATGGTGTGCCTTCCCCATCATGCCCTTGATAGCAAGGCCTTTGTCCCTTAATCCTAAGAATGCCTTTCTAAGCTTACCATCCTCAGGAGGAGGAGTAGGTAGGGGAGGTGCTGTGGGAACAACAGTGGGCCTTGCTTCTGGCGGGGGTGCCGTGTCATGGGCTTCTGGCGAAAGTGCTGCAATGATGGTAGCAGCAGCCTTTGCTTTGGCTCTTCTTTTAGGGCATTAATTATCGTCCCCCATATGCCATCTACGCCGGTTGTATTCTTACTTGTTTCCTGGGAGCGGAGGCCCACCAACAAGTCTCTGACCTCTTGCCAGAGCTCCCATGCGGCCCGGAAGGAGGGGAGTTTTTGCTCCTTTGCCTGCGTCGCCAGCTCCTCCGGGAGCCTTTTACTTACGGAGGTGTTTGGTGATGGTCCCATCCTTTTTCTCAGTGCAACGAGGATGACAAGGGGCAGACTCATCAGCACAGCCAGGCAGATGATGATGCAGATGCCTTCCTCGGGCTCGGTACGGACGAGCTTCAGGATGGCATTAAAGAAAGAGCCAATCTTCTGCTCCATGTTAGTTCCTGGGCATGTTGCTCACATTCTCCACCAGATGTTGCTGATAATCCTTTCCTGGACCATGGTGTTTTGGGGTCCAGTAGGTGTTCTTGCCAAGGTGCAAGGACAGTACTCCAAAAGTTGCCCTTAGATTCAGTTAGTCTATCTCAGTGCTAGTGCTCCATAGACGACTATTCTCTTCCTCAGGCTGGTCAGGAGTGACCCGAGCTTGCTCCTGGAAGCCCACCCTTTATTGGTCCCCCAATTCGGCTCATGTGCAGTTGGGGCCAGCCCTAATATGGCATAGGTGGGCTTAACAGGAGCTTATGCCTTCCTTCTCCTAACTGGCAACACCTGATTGTGTTCACCTGGTTGCCTCTACAATGGGATCCACCCGAGGGTACTAAAGGAACTGACAGAAGTGCTCACCAAGCCACTCTCTATTATTGATCAACAGTCATGGCAATCTGGGGATTTTCCAGTTGACTGTAAACTTGCAAATGTAACGCCCATCTACAAGAAGGCCTGAAAGGATGATCCGGGGAACTCTTGATCTAAGGGCTAGTATAAAATGCCTGCTAGTAATTGTCTAGGGGTCACATTAACCTGATAGAAGATAAACCAAAAAGCTTGTTTAATAGAAGCTAAGAAATTGTTTAGGTAGTCATCACCTTTTAAGGGAAATATATGTGCTAAACTGATACCTATGTCAACCTTGAGATAAGAAATAGAACATGTTCTCAGCTTGGCTGAAGACTGAAGAAATGCACATGCCCGGAGAAGAAGAGATGAAAAGTTTACCCAGAGAAAGACCTTTGCTTCATTTTTACTTCATCCCCACGACCCCCCATGACCACCACCAGGAGACACTACACAAGTGCAGGAGGAAGGAGATTATGAAAATGACCTCTTGGGACTAATTTTAATACGAAGCGGGAAAAGGTGATGCATATGTATAGGTGTATTGTGAAATCTAATGAATATGTAAAACTTCAGTGTATATAACAAAATCCTAATTGTGAGATTGGTGTGCATGCATTTGGGAGGAATTACTCCTTCGTGCGCCCAGTGCTGAATAAACATACCCCTCTCTATAACTTTCCAAGTTTTAGAGTCGTTTTCCGCAAGTCAGTATCTGCGACCAAGAAGTGTGGGGTGTTTTCCACTCAGGCAGACATGTACTGAACAAGCCACATTCAGGAATGTGTTGATGAACTGACCTTGCAGGGAAGAATAACATCGGACTGGCTTTGCAGCAAAAACAAGATAACAGACCAACGACAATAACAACCAATTTTCAAATCAGGACAGCCCTTGGGGTGGGCTTGGACAATAGCCTTTAGCCAATTAGTTTATAAGTTAAGAACAGGTTCAAACCGTGTTAACCAATAATGTAATGCCATGTTTGTAACACTGATAAGAGAAAAGTAAATATTCCGCACTACCGGGCTCAATAAATGGGATTTTGCTACAACCATATTGGCTGTGCTGGCAATTTCTCCAAGCCCCTCTGCGACAAAGAAGGGACACTTCTCCACCTGGCTGCAGGACTGACTGGGAAATGGACAACCTTGGCGTGCGCCCTGAGATTTCTCGGAGGGACTCCATCCCTAGGCACTCATTGCAGGGCTGGACAACAACTGTGGATAAGGTATGTTTATTGGATTTTAAGGTACAGGGACCCGTAAGTCGTTCAGGATGCTTGTGGCAGGTCAATGCTGCCGAGGTAGTGCACCAGAGACATCTTGTGCAAGGCAGACCTCATTGGGTGAATAGGGTCGGATAGGGAAGGGTGATTGCTAGGACACGAAGGACCGATCCATGACTGTATAAGAGGCAGGAGAAGGGTAAAAGGAAACAACCAGCTGGTGGGATCCTAAGTGGGACCCTAAGTGATGAAGTGTGATTGTAGCCTAGGTAACTTTGTAACTTTGTTTTGTCTCTATGTTAAATGTTAATGGTGTGTGTGTATGTGTGTGTGTGTGTGTGTGTATGACACAAAACGTAGTTGCAAAGTGAGTATCCTCTAAGCCAGCACTGAATGTTAGCTGATGTATGCTCTGAAGTGTAGAAACTGTGAAATAAGAGAAAAAAAAAAAGGAGCGGGGGGGTGTTATTAGTGGGAATTGGGATTCACTTTCTATAAGTGTAAACTTCAGTCTAATTGAGACAATCAGTGGTCAAAGGACAAAGATGTAAAATTTTTATAGGTTTGGAAGTGAACAAAGTGAGTGTGTGCTACATGGGGATTATCGTTGCAACCTTCTTTATGAGATCCTTTGTAGGAAGCGTAAAAATGCGTGGTTGTAGAATTCAGTGATGGTGATTGTAATGATCCGAGCTGTTATTTTATATTTTGATTGTGAGGAAAGATCGGCGACCAGTCATGGACGTCACAGGAATTTACAAAAATGGCAGGCTTTATGGTTTAAGGAAATTGCAGGGATTTGTTTCGGAGAAGGGAGAAAGTGGCACCACCTTTGGAAGAAAGGGCAAGTTTGCAGGAGGAGAGATTTTGCATGGAACTCTGGGGAGAGAATCTTTAAGAAACAAATCGAAATTAAACAAAAAGATAAGATAAGATAAGATAAGATAAGATAAGATAAGATAAGATAAGATAGCAAAACAAAAAAAGAGAGCAATTAAGTTTTATCACCTTCTGCCAGCCCTGGTCTCTGGATGGAGAGGGGAGGGGTCCGTAGGACCTTCCGTTCCTACTTGGCTGCTGATCTCTGCTATTTTCCCGCTCTACTGGTGCCGTCCTGTAGCTGCCTCTTCTCTTTGAGTTTTTATACAGCAAAAAGGGCTCTGTCTTTTCACTGTCAGAGGCTTTTCCATCTTGAGAACTTCTCTTTAATTTATTGGAAATCTTCACTCCTTGTTACCTTGCTAAATTTATCTTTGTCTTAACAGCATACCAGGAAACCTTCTGATTAGCATTCTTATCATTAGGTGCCTGCCAGACATGATACAAAACAGAAACTAGCTAAGTTTGGGGTAAAAATCTGTTAATTGAGAATAGATTTGTTATATTTTTAAAAGAGTAAAAATATTGAATTTGAGAGACAATTTCATATTTTCAAAGTGTTTACATCAGTGATTTTGTCACTAGGACTGTGATGTATTTTGGGGGCTCATCCTAGAAAAGTGGAGCTGACTCTATTAGGGGTACTTAAAAATGAACTTGGTGTGGAGTATCATCTGTTATTTTTATTCTAGCATCCACTGCCTGAAAACTGTAAATAAGAAAAGTATTCTAGATGTCTGTAGGAATCTCTCCAAGTTAAGTTTTACTAAGGCTCTCAGAGCAAAGAAACTCATTAGCATCCCAAACAAAGTCTCTCATCCTAATGACAACGGGGTGCTAACGTTCAGTAATTGCAAAACAAAGGGCAGCATAGTAGACTGCCCCACAGTAAAAATTACTATTTGTTAAAGATATCTGTGCGTCTACCCTCCCTATAGCAATACTATCTTCCTGATGGGGTGGTAGCAGATTTAAACGAAAATGTATCATCAATAATGCGGACTTTTCCTGTGATGGTTGGGGCTGCTAAAGAGCCGAATGGCCAGAGGCAGCTTACAATTGATCATGGGCAGCTGTGGGTATCCTCAGCTCCCCCTCCCCACTGCAAGGGGAATAAAAAGGGGGGCCCTGGGCCGGGCCCAGGCAGAGGCGGTGGCAGCGGGACACTGCCTGCAGATGGCCCGCAGAGACCTCAGCACTGTGGCTGCCACCATCGACATCATCACTGCCTGTCACCTGCCTGACATCCTCAGGGACCTTCCCCAGCTCTGCAGAAGAGGTTGTGGGCGAGTAGGCAATTATAGGAAATGTATTTCAGTCTGGAGGAGGGAGAAGGAGACAAGCACTCGAGGTGGAGGGAACAACCTAAAATAGTGGCCAAGCCCGCCCAGGTGCTGAGCTTCCCTAGGAAGAAGCAGTGGGTCCCTAAGGCAAAACAGAGATAAAGAAAAGGGAGTGCAGAGGCATTTCACACAGCCTGAAAACCCAACAGCAAATTAGAGACAAAAGGTCTGAAATGGCTTATTTTTAGTGCAAAGGACACGAGACGAAAATGTCCAGCCTCTCTGTTGAATGGGACAGGGAGGGACATGGTGCTGCCACATGGATGGATCCCACAGGAGCCTGGCAGAGGTGGGGACGTGCTGGGATCGTCTCGTGTGGTAAGTGATGGGGCCAGGTGAGCCATCCCGGCTGCAGTGGCACAGGAGGGCTGGAGCTGAACCACTGGCAGGATGGTGCATTACCCCTTCCAGGCACTCTTCTGAACTCATTGGCATGTGTTGCCTGTGGGTCACCCTGGCATTCTCCCTGTCCAGAGCACTCCTGCAAAAATCCACCCGTGGGAATAGCAGCAAGAATGTCAAACAGCACGGGAGCGCCTTCCTCGCCCTGCCCCTGACGCCACCCCATCCGCTGTTCAGCTTCCTGAAGGAAGAGCCCGAAAGGAGGAGAGGTGGGGCAAACCATTTTGAGAGGGGTCAGGAAAGCCAGCATTCCTCCTCGCCCCCACAGGGCCTGGGGCATGCACCCCGTTTCTTACATCCTGCCCCACTGGGAAGCACTAACAGCATCCCCGGGAGGGATGGGGCAATCCGGTCGGTGTCCTGACTCACACGGCAGGCACTGTGCTGCAGCAAAAAGTGCAGTAACGGGGAAGCTATACGTCACCCGGCGTGCCGGAGGAGGCATTGCTCAAGGTGCAGAAGTGGGGAGTGGGGTCCCCAAGAAGGGGTTGGGCACTGGCCAGGCACCACGGTCAAAGCCAGAAACAATCCAGCTGGGATCAGTGTGCAGTGTTAGCTCCCTGCCAGCCTCCTTGAGGCTACTGGGGAGGAGTGGGACTCCCAAGATTGGAACTGAGTTCAGCCAAAGGTGGCTCCAGAGATACTGCTGAACAGGGCCTTACATAACAAGAGATCAGGGGGAGGGGACCTACCAACAAGGGCGACACTCCACGGTGGTTGGAGTAGGGATGGTACAGAGGAGATACAGGGGTAATAATTATATCGTAGTAAAAGGGAGCCACTGGTCAAGTTGAAAAGGCATATTTCTGTAAACCCTTAAAATACAAATCGGGCAAAAAAATAGGGATACATAAATTCTTATATACACCCAACTCTCCAAAGCGATTTGATAAAGGAGAAATAACTCATCAAGTAAAAGATCAGGATTATATTCAAATAATGGGCTAATTGGCCACCACTCCCATAGAAGGAAAAATTGACCAAAAGATAAAAGATCAAGTTTACCCAGGAGTATGGGCTTCTAATATCACAAGGAGAGCGAAGAATGCTCAACCAATTTGTTTTTAGTTTGGGCCAGGATAAAGGTAATTTTTTTGTTTTTGATTTTGATTCCGTCTGTTCGTCTGCCTGTGGTCCTGATCCATGCCAGCCTGAGTCCATGTGTTCCTGCCTCCAGATCCCAACTGCTCCTGACCCCAGGAGTCCAGCCTGGACTTTCCAAGGGCTGCCCTGCAGCCTTGGTAGTGACATGAGAGTTAGTGGGGAGGAGGGGGGAGGAACATGGTATAAATTTTCCTGTATATTTCTATATACTTAGTTATTTTTCCTTTTTATCATTACTATTTCATTAAAGCTGTGTAGTTTAGTTTCCAACCCATAAGTCTCTCTCCCTTACTCTCTCCTTTCTTTATCAAGGAGGAGAGAGGGATTAATACAGAGCATCTGTCATTTGGTTCAATTGCCGGGCCAGTGTTAAACCGTTACACAGTTATTATATATTTGAAGGAAGGGATAATATCAATAATAGAAAAAAATCTGTAATTATGGTTACTTAGAGAGTATGAATCTAGTTATAATACTCCTATGCTACCAAAGTATAGCAGGACCTAAGGGCTATAAATAAAATCACAGAGGATCTGTACGCAATTGTAGCAAACACATGCACCTTGCTTACAACTTTAACCCCTAATTTAACCTGATATACAGTTTTAGATACCTTCTTTTGCCTCCCTCTCCATAATGCCAGTCAAAATTTGTTTGCTTTCGAATGGGAAAACCCCTAAACTGGACGAAAAATTCGACTTACATTGACTGCTCTGCCTCAAGGATTTAAGAATTCACCCACTGTTTTTGTCAATCATTTTACTAAGGATCTGGAGTCCTGGGAGCTGCCACCTGGAACAGGCACCTTATTTCAGTACGTCAATTATATCCTGATAGCCACTGGAACTCAAGACACATACACAGCATGGAGTGTGAGTATTTTGAACTTTCTGGGCTTACAGGGGTATCGTGTATCCAAGAAAAAGTCTCAAATGGTTCATCAACAAGTAACTTATCTGGGATATGAAATCAGTGTGGGCCAGCACATATTAGGACAGGCCCGAAAGAAGGCTATCTGCCAAACCCCAAGACCTCAAACAATCAAAGAACTACGAACCTTCCTTGGAATGACAGAATGGTGTAGGCTTTGGATTTATGAGATACTGGTTAAACCATTGTATGTACTAACCAACACTGACCAGAAACAGCTTCAGTGGAATAAAGCAGCAATATGGGCCTTTGAGAAACTGAAGAAAGCTCTAATGGAGGCCCCGGCACTTGGACTACCAGATGTGAATAAACTGTTTCTCTTACTCTCACATGAAAAACAAGGTATATCCCTAGGGATACTGTCCCAGGACTTTGGTCCATGCAGGCAGGCAGTGGCATACTTTTCTAAACAACTGGATACCATGGCTAAAGTTTGGCCTGGATGCTTGAGAGTTTTAGCTGCCATACTAATATCCAGGAGGCCCAAAAATTTACAGTGGGACAGAAGATCGCTGTGTTAGTTCCCATCACAGTCTCAGCAGTCCTGGAAGCAAAAAGTGGCCACTGGTCATCTCCTCAAAGGTTTCTTAAATATCAAGCTATAATGGTTGAACAAGAGGATGTGACAATAGTAGTAATTAATGTTGTCAACACAGCTTCTTTCCTTAGTGGAAATACAGGCCAACCCATTGAGCATGATTGTCTCCAAACAATAGAGGCAACCTTTTTTTGTTGACCAGACCTTAAGGAGAATCCTATGGAAGAAGTGGAAAGTTGGTTCATTGATGTAAGCAGCTTTGTCCTGAATGGAAAAAGACTGTCCAGATAAGCGGTAGCAACTGCCACTGAGGTAATAGAATCAAGCCCGCTACCCAAAATACCTTGTCACAAAAGGCAGAAATAATTGCCCTTACTCAAGGGTTGGAGTTGACCCAAGGGAAAAAATATTAACAAATACACAGACTCTAAATATGCCTTTGGGGTTGTGCATGCTCACGGAGCAATTTGGAAAGAAAGAGAATTCTTGAGTACCCAAGGAAAATACATTAAACATGCTGAAGAAATTCTGAAGCTGCTCAAGGCTGTCCAGCTACCACAGAAGATAGGAATAATTCATATTAAGGCACACTAGAAGGTAACCTCAAAAGAAGAAATGGGGAACTGACTGGTTGTAGAAGCGGACGAAGAGAAGTCTCGTACAACCAATATGATTGATAATCAAGCTTCTGACTTTATTGCGCAGTTACAATTCTTATATAGTGCTTGTGTGAACACACCCCCTGCCACCTTGCACCAACATAACTTATTACTGGACACCCGGTGTGTTTACCTATAGAGAACGAATCCCAGCTGTGTAAGGTCAGCAGTAAGGGCCGATGTAATTGGCCTTAGATAAGGGATTTTATACACAGACATGGAATTGTGCACACCCCGATTCCAGGGCATTCTACGACATTCCACAACAACTGGTGGATAGAGAGGCAAAATGGGAAGCAAAAAGGTAGAAATAGGTACAGAGAATGTGCTTGTTCCAGATGGACAAATTATACTCGAAGGAAAACCTATATATACAAAGGAGGATCAAAAGCTTATAACTGACCTAGGGGGTGAACATAGTGATAATGGATGGGCTTATACCCCATAAGAGAAAATTATAGTCTCTTCCCCAATGTTATGGGCCCTGGTAAGAAAAGAACACAAAAAGACTCATTAGGCAATGGAAATTTTGTACAAACATCTTCTTAAGACCATAATAAGAAGAAATCTGTATACAAAAGTCAGGCAGGTGGTACAACAATGTGATGTCTGTCTCAGAACAAATCCTAAGTCGTCCCAAAACAAGAAGTAGGTCAAATTGTGAGGGGAAATGTACCTGGACAATAGTGGCAGATTGATTTCACAGAACTGACAAAGAAAGGAGGCTATAAACACTTATTGGTAAAGACATATACCTTTTCAGGCTGGCCGTAGGCATTCCCCACCAGAAGTGAAAATCACAGGGAGTTGGTCAAAGCACAATTCAAGAAATAATGCCACGTTTCAGAATACCAGCAATCATATCATCAGATAGGAGACCTCTTTTTATTTCAAAAATAGTACAAGAGGTTAGTTGATGTTTAGGGATAGACTGGCAATTGCGTACCCCTTACAGACCTCAATTGAGCGGCAAGGTGAAAAAGATAAAACATTGCTGCAGGAATGGGAACATTGAATAAATTTGGGGAGGAAATATTAACTAATTATGTAATAAGTTTACAGAAACAACTGCGGGTAATACAGAATTGGTTCTAGGGAACTCGAGCCCATGGTCTCAATGGGCCCATACATGATGATAAACCTGGTTATTATGTGTATGTTAGATTTCTTACAGATTCTCATTTGGAGCCTAAATGGGAAGGTGCAGTTTAGGTGCTACTCACTACATACACTGCTGTGGAAATAAAAGAACAATCAGCTTGGATGCATCATATGAGAATAAAGAAAGCTCCTAAACCAAAATGGGAGGCTATCTCAACCAGGCCTCTCAAACTTTACATTCAAAAAGAGCAGTTAAGGTTTTTTCAGATTTTTTTGAGCTGTCAATATGTGGGTGTGGGTTTGATGAAAAAGCTTATTTAATAGAGAGCATCTGTTACTCGGTTTAATTGCCGGGCCAGTGTTTAACCGTGACAGTCTCTTATTAGGAGCATTGTCAAGTACACCAATATTACTAATTGTTGAGTATGTGGGCAGGCTGCTGATTTTAGCATCTTGCTAGGTATTTTATGTGTTATACTAATAGACAATGACTATGAGCAGTGGAACAAACAAAAACTCCGTCAAAAGGTAGAATCAGGAAAATATTTCAAAACGAAGCCTAAACAGGTGAAGTATTCTTTGGATTAAGTAAAAGAATTTACTAACTGAATAGAGAGAGGGAGGAATTAATGTAAGGGCTAATATAAAATGCCTGCTAGTAATTGTCTAGGGGTCACATTGACATCATAGAAGCTAACACAGAATGCTTGTTTAATAGAAGCTAAGAAATTGTTTAGGTAGTCATCGCCTTATAAGGGAAGTATACGTGCTAAACTGATACCTATGGCAAACTCGAGATAAGAAACAGAACATGTTGTTGGCTTCGCTGAAGACTGAAGAAATCCGCATGCCTGGAGAAGAGTTTACCCAGAGAAAGACCTTTGCTTCATTTTTACTTCTTCCCCACAACCCCGCATGACCACCACCAGNCAGTATTCAGCTTGTAGTAAAGCCATACATTTAAGAAGGAAAGCAGGAGTACGAGTGCTAGCATAACTAATATGGGATGTATTAAATAATCGAATACTTGTGTAGCTGTAGGGGAGTAGCCTGCAAAGACATCCCACCAGTGATGCTGTCCTACCTGTTCTATTTTGGTTAATACGCTCTTTATACTCGATGAATCATGTGTTATCTGCCAAAGCATTCGCTGTGACGTTCTATTGACTTCTAGAACTAGCTTTGCTATATCAGGGTGCATAAGTATGGCTTTAAAAAGTTCAGTGTTCATGCCTATTTGTAATTTAGGTATATCATGATATAAAGTATATTCAGCTTCAATTAAGTGCTTGGTGGATATGGGAACCGTATACTCAAAATTGCAGCCTATAATTCTAGTAAAATTACACACACAAAAATTAGTAGCATTGGTAATTTCGATACAGTAGTCAATGAAAATACTAACACAAAGTGTTCTAATGCAAGCACATTCGTTTCCTACATAGTAAACTTGTGAACGGTTCGTACTGTGGGGGAGCATCTCAAAAGTACAAACACTATCTTGAGCATCTAAGCACAGATCTTCGTTTTCTACAGTTACATTCTCACAAATATACCCTAATTGTTCCCTGGGAATACAGGGATCAGTACTGACTGATTGCCACTTACTCTTAGAGTGATCAAAACTTGCCCAAACATTATGACCTATGGGCCGAATTATGACATTCTGATGTACCATTGCTAAGGTCAAAACAGAAAATATAGTCCTCTCCTTGGCGGCACTGATGGTGAGTACGTAGGCTTTGATTTGTTCACTTTGTAGATTATAAGTAAAATTTACGAGTTGCCACCAGGCTTGATGATTTGTAGAACTATTTCTTGCTATTTCTTTTATTCCTTGAGGTAATATTCTGGATGTTCCTGTTGCCCGAAACAAAGACTCAAACCAGCAGAGTGTCGGTTTGGATCGGTGCTTTATTAGGGGCCCCGGGACTGCTGGGGACAGGGCAGAGTCCNCCCCCCCTCCCCCTTTTTACGTGCATAACATTTCAACCCTTTATCTTCAATGACAGTTTACTTCTCTTCATGTTCTCTCTTCTTAGCACATTCCTTCTTATCTGCCTTTGATTCTCAGTCAGAGAACCATAAACGCTGTACCCTACTTGCAACATTCCCTCCCTCAGAATTCCTGCAGCTACGGATTGTATCCATTGCTGTGTCTGAATGCACTGAAGGGCTAGTGCAATCTCTTTAGTAATGTTACCTGTATAGTCTGCAAATCTGAGGAAGTCTTCGGCAGTGTGGTTGGCCACTAGGGTCAGTAAGTGAACTGCCAGTGATTATGTATCTGTTAGAGTAAGTATGGATGAGCTTAGAGGTACTTTGAGTTTTCCCAAATTAGAAGTGGTAGTGCTTAGTTTATTTACTAGCACTTCTTGGTTGATTGTATTCAATACCCCTAGCCCCGTTCCAAACCATCCAGTTACATCTCTTTGTACACACCTCGTGTGTGATCTGGTGGCTAACCATGCATTCCAACCCTTGAGGCTTTGTTGTATGTAGGGCTGGCAGTCTTTTCGTAACGAAGTGAGGTTTGTCTGGATATCTACCCAATTTTTCTTCAATGAGTAAGTAGGATCCAGTAGTAATTTTAATTCATTTGACTGCCTTATCACATGAGGCCCTATGTAGGTCAAATTGTGCTGTCCTTTGCAGCTTAGAGAAGGAGTCTCTGGAGATATTCTACTAGGTGCCTCAACCGGTGCTGTAGTAGTAGTGCCTTCAGCTATTTTAATAAGAAAGTGGTCTGAGGCAGCCCCATTTTTGCTAACCCATAAGCATCTGACCGTGACTGAATTTTTTAATTTTATTTTTAGTTCACACTTTGATTTGTCCCCAGTTTTGTGTGTTTTAGGGTCTTTCTCCTCCTTCCAGGTGCAAAGGATTGATTCTTTTTTCTGGACCCAGACTTTGGGTCCCACATTATATGTAATTGATGTATTTTTCAATGGTGCTATAGTCAATTTGATTTCTTTGTTTTTCTGTCTCTTTGTGTTGGTACTTCTACACTCAGTTTGGATTTTGTCCCCCTTGTATCCTGTTACTGTATCTAACAGACCCCGAGACTGAATCCAGTCCTCCTGCGTATAAGACTGGTTGTTCTGCAAAATGTAAATAGCTAGACCTGAGTCAGGGTCTAAATCAGTTAACGGTACAGCAACCCATGGTAGTGCACGAATGATCCGTGCACTCAACCATGGCCATTCTGAGATAGGGTTTTGTGATAGGGCTATACTTATCAAAAGTCCCAGTATTGGCACCAGGCACGGCCAGTCCATAGTGTTGAGTCTTCTAGGAGCTGTCTTTGTGATCTTCTGGAGCTTTCTTGACTCTGGAGTAATGGATCCAGGTGGGTCATTCTTTAATGCGGACTGCCGTGAAGGTTGTCAGCAACACTTGAAAGGGTCCTTCCCATTTCTCCTGCAGAGGTTTACCTAAAAGGTTCTGAACATATACCCGATCCCCAGGATTAAAAGGATGCAATTTACAATCAGGCTGTTTGGGTTGCTGATCCATCATTACTGTTGCATTCTTACCAAAGTGTTTTCTTATAGCTATAACATAATCATATACATATTGATTACCTATTTGGTCTACAACTTCACTATTTACAACTTGCATTTCGTAAGGTCTTCCATATAGAATTTCGAATGGACTTAATTTTTCTTTAAAACGGGGTTTTACCCTTAGCCTAATCAGAGCAATAGGTAAGGCCTGGTACCATTGCAAATTGGTTTCCTGGCATATTTTAGCAATTTGTTGTTTAATGAGTTGATTCATCTTTTCTACTTGTCCACTAGCTTGTGGCCTGTAAGGTGTATGCAGTTGCCATTTAATTTGTAATGCTTTACTTATTTGTCTTACAACTTTAGCACAAAAATGCGAGCCTCGGTCTGAGGAGATGCTTCTAGGTACTCCAAATCTTGGTATAATCTCATTTAACAGTATTTTGGTTACTTCTCTTTCTTTGTTCGTTCTGCATGGGAATGCTTCAGGCCACCCAGAAAATGTATCTGTTAAAACCAGGAGGTACTTATACCCCCCTTTCCTTGGGAGTTCAGAAAAATCAATTTGCTATACTTCCCCCAGGAATCTTCCCCTGTCTATTACTCCGAGGTGCACCTTAGCTCCTCTATTTGGGTTGTTTTTTAGGCAACGTTCGCATTGGGCAGTAACCTGTTTTATTACTGTAAATAGCTTTGGCCCTGCTACTCTGATTCTTAGGTGCTGGTGGAGGGGTTCTAATCCCCAATAGGCCTTGTCATGTTCTGCTTTCACAAATTGCCATATTAATTTTTCTGGTAATACCAATTGCCCTGTTTGTAGTTGGCCCCATCCATTATCTAATATTCTACCTTTATTACTTTGTATCCAATTGCGATCTGATTCCTGGTATTCTGGTTTAAAATTAGTATCTAGTTCTCCTGGTACCAGAGCTGCTACCATTAATTCTTTGGTTCTTGCAGCAGCTAATTTGGCCTCTGCATCTGCTTTTCTATTACCTACTTCCGGAACGGTGTTACCTCTCAGGTGCCCCTTGCAATGCATTATGGCTACTTGAGTTGGGAGTTGGACAGCTTCCAGCAACTGTCGGATTTCTTCTGCATGTTTTACGGTTTTTCCTTGGTAAGTCAATAGTCCTCGCTCCTTTCAGATTGCCCCATGGGCATGTACGATGGAGAAGGCATATTTGGAATCTGTCCATATGTTAATTCTTTTCCCTCTTGCCAGTTCAGGGGCTCGAATAAGAGCTATTAGTTCAGCTTTCTGTGCTGAAGTCCCTGCAGGTAAAGGGTTTGACTCAATTACCTGTTCAGTTGTAGTAACCGCATAACCAGCCATTCTTACTTCCTGCTTTATGAAGCTGCTGCCCTCTGAAAACCAGTCGTCTGCACCTTCGATTGGCTCTTCCTTGAGATCCGAATGACTGGAGTATACCGCTTCGATGGTTTCCAGGCAGTCATGCTCAACTGGTTCTGCTGATGTTCTTCCTTCTAGAAATGAGGCTGGGTTGACAATATTAGTTACTTGAATGGTTATATAATCTGATTTGGCTAAAGTTGCCTAGTATTTCAGGAACTGAGAAGGTGACAGCCAATGGCCACCCTTCTGCTCCAGTACTGCTGATACAGTGTGGGATACTAACACAGTTATTCTCCGGCCCATAGTAAATTTCCTGGCCTCTTCTATGTTTATGATTAATGCAGCCACCGCCCTCAGACACGTGGGCCATCCTTTACTTACTTCATCCAGTTGTTTAGAGAAGTAAGCTACAGCTCTCTTGTACAGTCCCAACTGTTGGGCTAGGACCCCTAAGGCCATGCCTTGTCATTTGTTTGAGAACAGCCAAAATGGTTTCGCTACATCAGGTAGGCCCAGTGCTGGGGCTTTCATCAGTTCTTGTTTGAGTCTTTTAAAGTCTGCCTCAGCCTCAGGGGTCCAGACTAGAATATTTTTAGTCTCTTTTAAAATGTTGTACAATGGTTTGACAAGTATACCATATTGATATATCCATAGTTGGCACCAACCTGTCATTCCTAGAAAGGCTCGCAGGTCCCTCACTGTTTCTGGTCTTTGCATCTGGCAGATGGCTTCTTTTCTTGCTGTTCCCAGTGATCGCTCTCCTCCGGAGATTTCATATACTAGGTACATCACTTTCTCTTGCACCAGTTGGGCTTTCTGTTGGGAGACTTGATATCCATTTGAACCCAAGAAATTTAACAATGAAATTGTCCATTCGGTACATCTTTCTTTCATGTCCGTGACTATAAGCAAATCTTCCACATATTGCAGAAGAGTGCCCTCTCCCTGTGGCTGTTCCCACTGTTCTAGTTCCTTTGCCAATTGATTTCCAAATATTGTGGGGCTATTTTTATAACCCTGGGGTAAGACCGTTCAGGTCAGTTGTCTTTTTCTATCTTTGCTAACAGATTCCCACTCAAAAGCAAAAATCCTTTGGCTTTCTGGGGCTAGGGTAAGGCAGAAGAATGCATCTTTTAAATCTAATACCGTGAACCAGATTAGGTTATTTTTTAGTTTGGTTAAGAGTGTGTAAGGGTTAGCTACCACTGGCTGTAAAGTTTTAGTAATATCATTTACAGCTCTTAAATCTTGTACCAGTCTATAAGTTCTATTTGGTTTCTTGACTGGTAAGATTGGTGTGTGATTCACACTCTATTAATAGACCCAGTCTTAAAAACTTTTCTATTGTTGGTTCAATTCCTTTTCTATCTTCCAGTCTTAGGGGATATTGTTTTTTATTTACTGGCTTTGCCCCTGGTATTAGTTCAATAACAATGGGGGCGGCTTGTTTCAATTTTCCAGGTATGTCAGTTGCCCATACTAACGGATATACTTCATTGATGATCTGTTCAATATTATGCTTATTAGGTTCTGGCTTAACGCAACTGATAGTTAAGCTTAGGGCAGTTATCATTCTTTCTTTGTTTACCTGGAATTCAAATCTGTCTTTATCAAACCTTATTATAGCTCTTAAGTTCTCCAACAAGTCTCTTCCTAGAAGAGGTTTTGGAGATTTAGGTAAATATAAAAATTGGTGAATCCCCATTTGTTTTCCAATTTTGTATCTAAGAGGTTTCAGAAAAAAGGCTTTTTCTGGTTGGCCTGTTGCCCCAACAACTTGTACAAATTTATCAGTTTTTGGTATTAGTTCTTGATTTAATACTGAATATGTAGCTCCAGTGTCAATCAAAAAATCTAATTCTTCTTTGTTGTTCCCTAGCTCCATTTTAACCAGTGGGTCTGCTAGCGTATGACTCACCGGTCCCCCTCAATTACCATCATAATGAGCCACAGTCGTCCCCTTAAACTCCTCCTTCCGTTTGGGGCATTCTCGTCTCCAATGTCCTGTTTGCCCACAATAGGCACATTGGTCTGGCCCTATTTTGGCCTGTTGGAAATTTCCTCTCCCCCTCATCCCCACGCCCCCTACCCCAAGCATTTGTGTCTGGAAGCCTTGGGGCTGCGTGTACTGCTGCAATAATTTTAGAAAGTTTCTTATCCTCCTTTTCTTTTTCTCTCTCCCTGCTACTGAACACTTTCCAGGCCTCATTCATTAAAACTTCTAAATCCTTGTCTGCAGGATGGCCAAGTGTTTGTAGTTTTCTCCTGATATCCGAAATGCTTTGCCCTATTACCAACCCCAACAATTGCTGTCTACCTACCTCTGACGCAGGATCTAGAGGGGTATATTGTCTCATTGCGGCTCTCAGTCTATCTAAAAACTCCAAAGGGGTTTCATACGGTCCTTGTCTAACGTTATACAGGGCTGGCCAAGTTATTGCCTTAGGTATTGCACTTCGCAAGCCCTGCATAATTAATCTCCTGTATTGCAGCGATAAATTATATTGGAGGGAGTTGTTTGGGTCCCAATTTGGATTTCTTGTTGGGAACATAACATCCTCTGGCTCCTGTAACCATGCAGCATGGTCCCTTCCAGCATTTAAAACAAACTCTTTTTCTGATGTTAGCTCTGATAACATCAAATCAATATCCCCCCAATCAACATCGAAATTCTTTGCAATCAATTCAAACCTTCTAGCAACTCCTTCAGGGTCTCTTCTGAAATTTTTCACTTCTTCAATTATTTAGATCACTATCAGTAAACAGTATTTTTACTCGTGCTTCTTCTCCTAAATTGGGCATTACTTGTCAGAGGTGAGCTATCGTATAGCTCTTTTGAGTTTTGCCTTTCTCTTTTCCTTCTTCGGGCCTCCTCTCTCCCGCCTGGGATTTTACCTCTATTCTGGCCCTTTCCCTTTCAGCGTCTGCCTTTTCTGCTTCTGCTTTTGCTTTTTCTTCCTGAGCCCTTGCCCTCTCAGCGTCTGCCTTATCCTTTTCTTCCTGAGCCTTTGCCCTCTAAGAGTCTGCCTTTGCCTTTTCATTTTCGTCTCTAGCCTTTTCTGCCTCTATTCTTGCTTTCTCTGCTTCCATTCTTGCTATCTCTTCCTCCACTTTAGCCTTTTCCACTTCCATTCATACTCTCTCTCGTATTTCCTTTGCCTCTCTCTTTGCCCTTTCTGCTTCCTTTTCTTTTCTCTCCGCTCAACTGCTCTAGTATAATATAAATGACTAGTCCCTTCCTCGGGATCCTCTCTCGGACTTTCGGTATCCATCTTATGCTTTATTTTCTCCTTTCTCTTCCCTGTTTCCTGGGTGGTTTTTCCCCCATCCTCTATCTCCTTCAGGCTAGTATCTCTCCTCCCTGGTTCCTACGGAGCTGTCGTGATCCGTGTTATAATTTAATATTTTGTTTATGAGGAAATCTCAGCCTCTGCTTCAGAGAGGACGCATAGAAATTGCAAGCTAACACGTTTTGAAACTTAAACCAGTTACAAGGATTGATTTTTAGGGAAGGCACAGGAAAAAAATCAATCCTTGTAACTGGTTTA
>JAAWXA010000145.1:67579-89537 GCA_038090715.1 Florisuga fusca
GGGGGGGGGGGTCGGATTGAGGTTACCGTGTTGCTGTAGCAGTAGGAAAAAAAAATAACGCTCCGCCACTTTTGCCCTCGGGGCTGCTTGTTCGCTGCTCTGTGCTGGGGCTGGCTGAGTCACCGGAACCGGCTCCCATGTGGTTCTTCGGTGCTGCTGGTTCGCACATGGTTCCTCTGTGCTGCTGGTTGATACAGGCAGACTGCTCTTCGGTTCTTTCAGGGGTATTTTTATAATGAAAAAGGGGAGTGGGGCCCCCTTTTTTTTCTCCCTTGTACGAGTTATTGATAAACCAGTTTTTCAGAGCAGAGCATTCTTCCGGAGACAAGTTATCGGGTCGGTTTAGATATGTTAATTTCCTGATGTCTAGCCCAAAATGCCAGGCACCAGGAGACTTGTTTTCCTGTTTACTGTCTTTAGATATGTAAATGTGTTTGATATGTAAGCTTAAGAAAGAAACTAAATGATTCTTGCTCAAGAATCAGATATTTTTTAAAGTGTTTACATCAGGAGCCTTTCCTGATTCCCTGCGTCTTTCACTCCTCTCCTCTCATCTCATAGAGCCACTATCTAACGAATTATCACCTCTCCTCTGTCTTGCTTGCATCGGGACCCCATCTCCCAGTACAAGAGGTTGATATTCCTGGAGGCTAATGACACTTTCTGTCTCACTGTCCTTTCCCTTTAGCCTAAGACATCTCTTTCCAATGCTACAAGCATCACAATAGTGTTGGCTTGTTATTTTTCTGATCCCATTCTAATGTTAAAACAAAGGGATCTCGGGGTGACACATTTACTCCACAATCTCTTTGCCACTCTGGCTTATCCCTTAAGGTAAAGAACATATCTGCATACATTACTTCATCCCACTTTCCATTCTATGGAGAAACAGCATGAGTTGTAAGAGTGTGTCATAGTTTAAACTTCCCTCTGGTGGCCATCTTTCTCCTTCATCTAATTTATATAAAGGCCACCAGTCTTTACAATATTTCACCAGCATCTTCCGACTTACACTTCCCCCTGGAATTCCTTCTATTTCCTTCCAATGTTTCAAAATACACCCCAAGGGGATTTTCAGGTTTATTTCTTTACTTATGTCATCCCCCATTCTGCCTGCTCAGGATAATAGAGATGTAGGGTCTTTTCTAAGTTACCAGAGTGTTCAAATGTCAACACTTTACTTATCCTATTCCATTAACCCGATGTGTTTCTCACTCCGTTCCAAGACGCACAACCACACGGGACACAAATAAAGACCACAATCCAGTTGCGTATCACTCACTCACTTTCATTCATGCATACTTGCTTTCAACCAGAGCTTACACAGTTAAAATCTACACCGAATTTACGGTTGCTTTACCGCCTAAGATCACAAAATGTCACTACAGACCGCGAATACTCTCTGGTGTCTCTGCAAAATCCTGCGGCTCTCCCCCCCCAAGATAAAGTTAAACTTTTCCTCAAAGGAGGTGTGTAGCGTAACAAAATAACAGAATAACAGGAGCAAAAACCAACATGCACAAGGGATCCCAAAGCCGACAAACCAACATACAAACAGCCACTGAGCTCAATCAGCCACTGAGCTCAATCCAATTAACCCTTTTTCCTAGGAGCTCAATCCAATTAACCCTTTTTCCTAGGATCTCAAAACCCTAGAGGGACTCAGGGCCGAAACAAGACTCAAAACCGCCGCCCTGGGGCCGTCCCCCGCGTCCCTTTAAATCTAGGGAACTCGAACCCCTTTCCTGGGGTGGGACTCGAATCCCCCCCTTTCAAACCAAAAACCAATAAAACCCAAATATAAGCATAAATACCTTTTCAATATGAGGGACGTCCAGTGTCCGCCGGCGCGTGGAGCCGCAGGGGTAGGGGAGGCTTATCCAACTGGAAGGGTCATCAGGGGGCCCCAGAAGAGTCCCCGGGCCCCCACGAATCTCGGCACGACAGAGTCCGTTACGGTCCCATCTGGGTCGCCAAATTGAAGCCGAAAAAAGGCTAATAACTGTTTAGAGACAAAGTTTTGTGCCTTTAAACAGAAAGGTATTTATTTCGGTGCCGAGGGAATCCCTGGCTAACGCCAGAAATAGAATTCCAATTGTGTGGCCCGAAGCCAGGTAATTTATACAGAGATGTTATTACCTTTACTTAAATATTCATAAGGTTACATCATGTTATTACAATATTCATGATAGGTGGAGTTGGGCGGAGTCAGGCGGAGACAGGTGGAGTCAGGGGTGGAATCCGGGCAGGGTCTAGGTGGAGTCTAGGCGGAGTCAGGCTGGAATTTTCCACCCTCCCTGTTTTTCATGACTTCACTTTGTTGATACCAGTCCCTAGCCATAACTTAATCTCTTATCTGCTCTTGTGGCAGTTTTATGCCCTTCTCGTGTAGGTGTTTATACCCCTCTGGCACCTAGTTAGCCTTGATGGTGTTCTTCTGCCCTTGGAACAGACCTCCCGCCTTTAATTTTCTCAGGAGAGGAGTTAGCCTCTGTTTTGTGAACAGAGCTCTCACTCTGCTCTGTAAAAGGTTAACCCTGTCTTACCCCATTTCACGATCACAAGTAGTCTCCTGATGGAAGACATGAAGGCACGGATCCTGGTTGTTGTGCATAATCAGAATCGCTTAGTGTGTGGTTTTTTACACTTATATAGTATCCCGATATCTATTGACTGATCTACAATTTGCACGTCAAAGTGCTCTTTCTACTAACATAAAACCATATCTACCTGTTCCCACCGGAGACATCTGGTACCAGGATATAACATCCTTATACCACACTTGAGGATGCGCTTCTGTTTTAATAATCTGTCTTTTTTTATTCGGTGTGTAATTGTCATCCCCTCTATTTAAGAAATTGAGTACAAATGTTGCTTTTGCTAGTTTTTCGTGGGGCGTGGCATTTGATCCGTATGTGCTTTTTAAATTACTTAGCATATGCTTCAATGTATGATGGGACCGTTTCACTATACTTTGCCCAGTTGGTGAATGAGGTATGCCGGTATGGTGTGTGATTCCCCATTCTTTAAAAAATTCTAAAAGACCAGCATATACATATGCAGGACCGTTATCAGTTTTCATAACAGGTGGTAGACCCATAGTAGTGATTGCTTTCAAAAAATGTAGGTGTGCATCCTTTGCCTTTTCACCTGCATGAGCAGTAGCCACTATGAAATGAGAATAGATATCTACTGATACATGCACATACTTAAGATGACCGAATTCAGGAATGTGTGTAATATCTGATTGCCACATCTTATTGATGTAGATTCATGCTGAGATAAATGAGACCCAAACAGTATTTTAATAAAAATTTACAATTTATTAAGCGACTAAAAGCAAGCAAACAGTGCTGGGTGCACCAGGAGCCTCTGCCCACCAAGACACATGGGCGCCAAATTCCGTTCCTCCCTTTTATGCATTCTTTTCTCCCAAAGTCTCCTCCCTCTTTTTTCCTGCCATGTGACGTAGTAATACATATTCATAGAAAAGGTTGGTCTTTGCAAATGAATCATATCCTCTTCAGTGCATGCTCTCTTCACCTCTTAAGGTCTTCTCCTCAGCTCGCCCCCAGGATGACCCCAAACTTTACACATGGGCTTTATAGGCTTCTGATGTAAACACTCTGAAAATACGAAATATGTCTCTCAAATCAGTATTTTTTCTGCTCTTTTAAAAATATACCAAACATATCCTAAGTAAACAGATTTTTACCTCAAACTTAACTAGCTTCTGTTTTGTATCATGCCTGACAGGCACCTAAAGATAAGACTGCTAGTCAGGTCACCTCCTGGTACACAGTCAAGACAAAGGTAATAAATTTAGCAAGGTAACAAGGACTGAAAGATCACAATAATTAAAAGAGAAGTTCTTGGGATGGCAAAATCTGTGCGTCATCTTTAGCAAGTCTGTGTGCCAGTGATTTATGAAAAGACAGAACCCCTTTTTGCTGTAAAAAAATTCCAAGAGGAAAGGAGAAGGTGCAGCTCTCTCTTCCCCCCCCTTCTCTCACCACTTTGGCTTCATCTATGGGACAGCAACAGCGGAGAAAAGGAAAAGCGGAGAATATCAGCCAAGCAGGAACAGCGGCTCCTACACATCCCCTCCCGCCACATCCAGACAGAGACCAGGGCTGGCAGATGGTGATAAAACTTAATTGCTCTCTTGTTTTCTTTCCTTTTCTTAACAACTGTCTCCCCAAAGTGACTAATTTGTGTAAATCCCCTCCTCTTGTAAACTTGTTTTTCCTTTTAAAGGTGGCGTTCTTGTCTCTTTTCCCTAAAATAAATCTTGTAATTTGCTTAAATCATAAAGCCTGTTATTTTTGTAAATTCATGCAACATCTATGAGTAGTGGCTGATTTTTCCTCACAATCAAAATATAAAATAATAGCTCGGATCATAACATCTTCTCTTACTCAGCACAAAGTGGCCAGCAGCAGAACTGGTTCAAACTGGTAATGTTAGCAAAAAAAGAAACTATATACATCTTAGTCTTGTGGTTATACAAGGGTATGTATGAGACTGACACAAATCAGATTAACATATTTCACAATGTCATACTACCATTGCCCTGTGAGAGCACGCAGATCTATCCAGGAATAGAGTAGAAGCTTCCTTTGGTGGTACTGCTATTAAAATAGAACATTGGTTAATTCATGCAGTGACTGTAACAGTTTGTGACTTGGCAAATTGAACTGTATCTCCCCAAGGTAATCTGCTAAGGCAATTTGAAAAGACATTTGAATAGTGACGTTTGAATAGCTGTATCAAAATCCTGTTTGGTCATTATAGAAACATCTAATGCAAAAATATCTCTAGCATGTAATCACAGTTTTGCAATCACATCAGATAACATTTCAAATCTGGACCATACTGTTTTGGTGGAATGATGTGACAAAAAAATTGCCATTCTAACATCCAGACATCTTTTCCATCCCATTGCCCTAGTATACCAAATGAATGGAAAGAGTTGTTTATCACAAAACCTCTGAGAATTAATCTTGGATCATAATGATGTGCAGAAGACTGTCTAATTTTAGTCATAACAATTTCTAATGATTGAGATGCTTCAGGGTTCAATTGCCTAGGTGATGTAAAATTACTGTCACCTTTCAGTAAATCCAATAATGGGAAAAATGTCTCAGCAGAGATACCAAGGAAAGGTCTTATCCAGTTTATCAACCCTAACAATTTTTGCAGGTCATTCAGAGTGTGGATATTGTTTTCATTTCTCAATTTTTGTGGGGAAACACAGATTTCTGTTATTTTCCATCGTAGGTATTTCCAATTCCAATTGAATTTTTTCAGAAGCTATCTGTAAGGCATAATTTTCTAGACATTTGGTAAGTAAAGGTAAACATTGTTGAATTTGACCTTCATCACTTGCCCAAAGCAAAATATCATCCATATAATGAGAGATCGTAACCTTAGGATGATTTTGTCGAACTGGTTTCAGTGGTGAATGCACAACATATTGACAAATTGTAGGACTGTTTTTCATACCCTGTGGCAACACTACCCGCTCATACTCCAGAGGAGCTTGACAGTTTACAGAAGGAACCGAATATGCAAAATGTTTACCATCATCTTCATGTAAATAAATGGTAAAGAAACAGTCTTTGAGATCAATAATATAACATTGCCAGTTATTGGTGAAAAAGCAAACGACCTGGAACTCGAACCCAGAATGCCAAGAGAGTGATAGTCAAAGGATTTACCAAGTGAGCTAGCCAAGAAATATATATAGGGGGGAGAACAGCATAGGGAAAACACAGTAGGGGGGTGGGGGCGCAAAAAGAAAAAGTGTAAAGAAAGGAATAGTTCAACACAGAATAACACTCCCTCCCTGGCTCGGCAGAGGCTCTGGGAGCCACGGGGTCTCTGGCGCGGGTGGAGTGGCGAAAGAAGCGGCAGTTGCCCCCCTTGGGCGCCCACCCTCCAGCCATGGGGAAAAGCCCGGGCTGCTGAGCTATGCAGTGTCATGAAAGCTCGGGTATTCATGGCATGTGGCAGCAAATCAGTTCCAATTTTTACTTGGTCGTCTCTGTCAGTAATTAAATCAGTCATTGCAATTGTCAATCGAAAAGTCACAGGCATTCCTAATTCACATGAAACTTTTACTGTTAGCATCAGGGCTGAAAGCACAGTACGGTTTTCGGAGCCTTCCCCTCCCTCCACCGCTTTTCTCCCCCATCTCTTCCTGCAGGCAGCTGTTAAAATGTCTTTTACAGTCACAACCACAGTGGCGGCAGCTTTTTAAGATGCAAGGGGGGGGTATAAGACCAGCTCCCCTGCCAGATCCATTACCCTGGATCAAAAGGATCCTCATGCGCTGTAGAAACCAAGTCCTCTACTGACAAGCTTTTGTGTGAAGTTTCAGAGTCAGTTAATAATGTATCAGTCGTAGCAGGTATATTGATAAGACCAGTCTGTATTACTGCGTCATGAAAAAGGGGTTTGGCTGTTGCAGCCGGGCCCTCTGCGGTAGGGACAAGTGGCTTGGCTATGGCTCCCGCACCTTCCATGGAAAACAACATGAGATTTTTCTTCAGTCTTTTCCTTATCACCAGCATTCTGAGACTGCCCTGCTTCTCGAGCAACGGGACAAGAATCAGATAGCATTGGAGACTTAGTCGGGCGAGTATATGATACCCTCATAGCAGTCATTAGCATTCTCCATGTTATTAAATGATCAGATGAAAAATCTTGACCAGAGGCCTGCGCCTTTGTCAATTCGTCACCCACTTTTTGCCATTCCATAACTTTGTAAGTCCCTGATTCTGGATACCATGGTCAGTCATGATGTATCCATAGTAATAACAAAGTCAGTTTCTGGGGGTTTATTTTGAACCCCTGTTCCATCGCTATACACAGGAAGACTTCATGATGAAGCTGCTGGGATCGGGTCGCTGACTGACCCATCTTAATTCTTCCCCTGGTATCAATCCTCCATTACCTTTTCTGGAGGACAGAGGTGTCTTTGCTTACCTTCCCAATCGGCTCACTGGGGGGTGTCTTCCTGAAGTTGCAGAATTCTCCCAAGTCCTTCACTTTCCTCTTGAAAGCCTCACACAGAGCGCCATGTGATGGAAGACATGAAGGCATGGACCCCAATTGCTGCACACAATCAGAATCAGTTTATTGTGTGGTTTGTTACACTTATATAGTATCCCGATATCTATTGCTTGATCTACAATTTGCACATCAAAGTGCTCTTTCTACTAACATAAAACCATATCTAACCGTTCCCACCGGAGGAACCTGGTACCAGGACATAACATTGTCCAGATGGAAAATTCCTTAAGTTATTTACAGCTCTTTGTTCTTCTTCAGGGTCAGTGAGTGCCAGGGAATCCACAGCACTCCTCTATCCCACACAGGCCTGTTCCTCTGCTGTTCTCCTACAATGTCCCCCCAGGGTTCAGTACTGGGGCCTGTTCTCTTTAATACCTTCATTAATGATTTGGATGAGGGGATTGAGTGTACTCTCAGTAAATTTGCAGATGACACCAAATTAGGTGGCTGTGTCAATATGCACAAGTGTAGGGAAGCCTTACAGCAGGACTTAGACAGGTTAGACCAGTGGGCCAAGGTTAATTGCATGAGATTTAACAAGGCCAAATTCCAGGTCTTACACCTGGGTTATAACAACCCCATGGAAATCTACAGACTTGGGGAAGTGTGGCTAGGGAGTGGTAAGTTGGAAAGGGACCTGAGGGTATTGGTTCATAGTCAACTTAATATGAGTCAGCAGTATGCGCAGGTGACCAAGAAGGTCAATGGCATCCTGGCTTGTATTAGGAACACAGTGGCCAACAGGAATAGGGAGGTGATCATCCCTCTGTACTCAGCTCTGTCGAGGCATCATCTTGAGTATTGGGTTCAGTTCTGGGCACCGCACTATAAGAGGGACATAGAAGTGCTGGACCATGTCCAGAAAAGGTCAACAAAGCTCATTAAAGGCCTGACGCACAAGTCCTATGAGGACCGACTGAGGGAGCTGGGGTTGTTTAGTCTGGAGAAGAGGAGGCTGAGAGGAGGCCTTATCGCTCTCTTCAACTACCTCAAGGGACATTGGAGCGAAGAGGGAAACAGCTTCTTCTCCTTAGTGAACTGTGATAGGACCAGAGGAAATGGATGTAAGCTGCACCAGGGGAGGTTTAGGCTAGATGTTAGGAAATATTTTTTCACTGAGAGGGTTGTCAGGCATTGGAATGGTGTGCCCAGGCACAGTGGTGGAGTAACCATCCCTGGAGGCATTTAAAAGGCATTTGGACCTGGTCCTTAAGGACATGGTTTCGTAGGTGATTATGGTGTTAGTCAAAGCTTGGACTGGATGATCTTGGAGGTCTCTTCCAACCTAAACATTCTGTGATTCTGTAATCAGTTAATAGTTCCTCCCCAAATTGAGTAGATGTTCTTGCCTGCACAATATAGGGCCTCCCACACATTATTTTGAACGGACTTAGCCTTTTCTTAGCCCTGGGTTTGGTTCTTATCCTCAAGAGTGCCAAGGGTAATGATTGGGTCCAGGCCAGGTTAACTTCTTGGCCTAATTTTACAATTTGCAATTTGATCCGATGATTCATCTTCTCCACTTGGCTGCTTGATCATGGGTTATATGGAGTATGGAGTTGCCAATCTATTCCCAGAACTTTGCTGATTTGTTTAACAATTTTTGCAATAAAATGTGGTCCTCTGTTTGATGATATTACTGCAGGGACTCTTAATCTCAGTATTATTTCTTGTAACAACACCTTAGTTACCTCTCTACGTTTGTTAATTCGGCAAGGGAATGCTTCTGGACATCCTGAAAAAGTACCTGTTAAGACCTCATCATTTAATGGCTTGGCTTCAAGAATGAAGATTTAGGAATGGCTCTACCCCTGCTTGCTGTAAGCATGCTGATGTCTGAAAAGGCCAATGTGGGATTGGCAAGTCTGGTTGCAAAAGGCACAGAAGAAAGTCTACTTTGACGGTACTGGCAAGGCATGGTTCTTTCTGCATTGTCTTTTCTCCTTGAGACTGATTCTATGTGTGTTCTCAAAGGAGGCAGCAGTGTTACGGATGGTATGCCTCCATGCCTCCATGTCTCCTGATTAGAGGCCAGAGTAGACCACTGATGGTAATCAATATGGCCACAGCTGAGGGATTGTTTCAGGGAGTCCTTGTATCTCCTCTTTGGGGCTCCTCTGTTGTGAAACCCAGTGGCAAGTTCACCCTAGAGCACAATCTTAGGGAGGCAGTGATCCTCCATCTCCTGGAGATGTGCCCTGCCCAGTGTAGCTGCGTCCTCATTAGCATGGCCTCAATGCTGGTGACCCCTGCCTGCTGTTCAAGGACAGTGACATTGGTCATGTAGTCAGTCCGGTGGACGTTTAGGATTGTACGGAGGCAGAACTGATGGAAATGTTTGAGGAGTCGCAGATGGTGGCGATAGATGACTCATGATTCGGACCCATATAAAAGAGTAGACAGTACAGTGTCTCTGTAGACACTAATCTTTGTACTTTTCTTCAGGTGTTTATTGCTCCAGACTCTTTTATGAAATCTTCCCCCTTTTCTTTGGAGTTCCATAAAATCAATTTGCCATTGTTGTCTTGGATGGTTTCCCTTTCCAACCTGCCCAATTTTAGCTTTAGGTATTACTTTTGGATTACTCTGTAAACATATTTCACACTGTTGTGTTACTTGCTTATTAATTTCATGTAAGTTTTGAGCCACTGTGTGCTGGTTCAAATATTTATATAGGGCCTCAGTTCCCCAGTGGGTCTTCCTGTGTTCTGCCATAACTAGGACCCACAATATTGCTAAGGGAACTATTAGCTTGCCTTGTGGTGTTTTAGCCCATTCCCCTTTTACCATTTTTCCTCCCAGATCCTCAATCAATTTTTGATCCTCCTTTGAATATCTAGGTAAAATTTGTATTGTACCGTCTGGGACCAAAGACTGCATTCCAGTTTCACCAGCCTCAGCCACCTTCTTAGCCTCCCTGTCTGACACTGTATTTCCAAGGTCCTGTTTGGATGTTCCCTTCTGGTGTGCTTTGCAATGCACAATAGCCACCTTTTATGGCAGCTGAACTGCTTCCAGCAGTTTGAGAATTTCCTCAGCATGTTTTATGTGTTTTCCTTGAGTAGATGAGTCCTCTCTGTTTTTAGATTTCTCTTTGAGCATGGACCACTCCAAATGCATACTTAGAGTCTGTCCACATATTGCTCTTCTTCCCTTTTGCCAGTTCCAGCACTCGGATCAGAGCAATTATTTCCATTTTCTCTGCTGATGTATTTGCAGCCAGGGCCTTGGATTCAATTACCTGAGCTGTAGTGGTTTGATGTAAACACTTAAAAAAAAAAAAAATCTGATTCTTGAGCAAGGATCATTTAGTTTTTTTGTTAAAGCTCACATATCACACACATTTACAAATCTAAAGACTGTAAACAGGAAGGCAAGTCTCCTGGTGCCTGGCATTTTGGGCTAGACATCACAAAATTAGCATATCTAAAACGAACTGATAACTTGTCCCTGGAAGAATGCTCCACTCCGAAACTATTGGTTTACCAATAACTCATACAAGGGAGAAAAAAGGGGGGCCTGCTCCCCTTTTTCATTATAAAAATACCCCTGAAAGAACCGAAAAGCAGCCTGCCTGCCTGCCTGCCAGCCTGCCTGCAACAGCAGCCAGCAACACGGAGCAACCACGCGTGAATCAACTACAACAGGAAACCACGCGGAAGCCGGCTCCTGTGACTCAGCCAGCCCCAGCTCAGAGCGACAAAAAGCCCCGAGGGAAAAGTGGCGAAAAGCGTCAAAGCACTTTTCAACTGTAACGGCATGCGGTAAACTGATTCCAACCCCCCCCCCTTTTTCTTTACCCTTTTTTTTCTGTGCCTTCCCTAAAAATAAATCCTTGTAACTTGTTTAAGTTTCAAAATGTGTTAGCTTGCAATTTCTATGTGTCGTCTCTGAAGCAGAGGCTGAGATTTCGTCATAAATAAAATGTTAAAATAATAACATGGATCACGACATGGTTACAGCATACCCAGCCTTGCAGATGCCTTGTTGGACAAAGATACTCTCATCTGTACACAATGAGTCTTCAGCATCCTCCAGTGGCTCCTCGTTTATGTTGGGTTGACTGGTATACACCACTTCAATTGTTTCCATGAAATCGTGTGAAACCAGTTCTCCCATAGCTCCACTAAGAAAAGATGCTGGATTGACAATGTTAGTAACCATTATTTTCAAATCATCCTGTTCTATCAGGATGGCTTGGTATTTCAGAAACCTTTGAGGAGATAACCAGTGGACCCCTTTTGCTTCCAGTACAGCAGACTCCCTGTGAGATATTAGCACCGTAATCTGCTCCCCTAATGTGAATTTCTGTGCTTCTTGGGTGTTGAGCACCACTGCAGCTACTGCCCTTAGGCAGCTGGGCCATCCTTCACTTACTTCATTCAGCTGTTTGGAGAAGTAGGCCACTGTCCTTTGATATGGTCCAAGGCTTTGGGCCAAAATTCCCAGAGATGTTCCCTGCTTTTCATGGGAGAACAGCGAAAAGGGTTTTGTAGGATCTGGCAATCATAAGGCGGGTGCTCGCATCAGTTCCTTTTTCAACTGCTGGAATGCTCTTTCAGCTTCCCCATTCCAGACAATGTCCTTAGGGCTTACCTTTATCAGTTCATAAAATGGTTTTACCAGCAACTGTCCTGGTTTGGGCCAGGATAAAAGTGATTTTCTGGTTTGTACTTTTGCTTTCAGCTAAGTTTCTTGTAAGTAGCTGCACTTGATGAAATTAACATAAAGTTTCTCAGACAGTGTCTGCTTCTAGGACTGATAACATTCGATGTTTATAGTTACTGCTAGAGACTGGTATGCAGACCCAAGGACACTGCTCAGCTCTGAGGAACATTTTACCCTGCAGAAGGAGAAAAGAGGTCCCACCTGAACCCCTCCTCTGGGGAGGCCCGAGACAAGATAGATGCCAGAACTGACCAAACAGAGTATTCCATCCCATACATGTCATACTCAGTATAAATTTGAGGGATCATGAGGGTCAAATCCCTTCCTGCCCCTTCTTCCTGTTCTTCCTGCCCTTCCTTCACTGTTTCCCTGTTTGCTTCAGCATCCTGGGAGGATTCCGTCCATTCCTCTGCCTGTGGTCCTGATCCGTGCCAGCATGAATCTGTGTGTTTCTGCCTCCAGCTCCCGACTGCTGCCGACTCCAGGAGTCTAGCCTGGACTTTCCCAGGGCTGCGCTGCAGCCTCGGTGGTGACGTGAGAGTTATTGGGGAAAAGGGGGGAGGGACGTGGTATCAATTTTTCTTGTATATTTGTATATATTTAGTAATTTTACCTATTTATTATTACTGTTTCATTAAAGTTGTGTAGTTTAGTTTCCAACCCATGAGTCTCTTTCCCTTATTCTCTCTCCTTTGCTTATCAGGGAGGAGAGGGGGATTAATAAAAAACATCTGTTATTCGGTTTAATTGCCGGGCCAGTGTTAAACCGTGACAATACTGCAATACCACCCCATTACCAGACAGGCGATCCCACTCTTCCAGATCCTTGTCCAGTTGATTTCCAGAAAGAGTGGAGTTATTCTTAAATCCCTGGGGTAGCACAGTCCATGTGAGCTGTGTCTTTCTTCCAGACTCTGGGTTTTCCTATTCAAAGGCAAATTGGATATCCAGTCTCAGAGGTAAGCAAAAGAATGCATCCTTTAGGTCCAGTATGGTAAACCAAGCCAATTCAGGGACTAATTTAGTTAACAGAGTATAGTTGTTGGCAACCACTGGGTACAGATACACAGTAATTTTAGTAAAAGCTCTGAGGTCCTGTATTATCCTCTAAGTCTCATCTGGCTTTTTGACTTGGAGAATAGTAGCGTTGTACTCTGATTCACATTCGGTTAATAATCCATACTGGATAAACCGACGAATTTTTTGTTTTATACCCATTCTGTCTTGTGGTTTTAATGGGTACTGCCTAATTTTAATGGGTTGGGTCCCTGATTTAAGTTTGATTACAATTGGCAAAGCATTTTTCACTCTTCCGGTATCTCGGATGCCCATACTCCAGGATATACCTGATTCCTGATTTCTTCTGGAATCCCAGTTTAACCAAGGTGGTTACAAGAGACGCTCAAAATTTCTGTAAGTTTGGCATCACCTATCTTAAATTCTACTTCCCCCTTGTTAAATTTCATTTCAGCTCCCAATTGTTCCAACAAATCCCTCCCAAGTAACAGAGTGGGTGAGTTCGGAATATATAAAAATTTATGTATTCCCAGTTGTTTTCTGAATTTGAATTTATGGGGTTTCAAAAAATATGCCTTTTCACTTTGGCCAATAGCTCCCCTTACTGTAACAAAATCATCATCTGTAGGCATCAAGGCTTGAAGGCTTGGTTTAAAAAGGAATACGTTGCTCTAGTATCAACCAGAAATTCAGCCTCTTGGTGTGGTTTCCCTAGCTTTAATATAACCAGGGGATCCACTAGGGTAGATTCCCCAGGACCCCGTCAGTCATCGTTAATGTGAGCCTGGATTTTATTTTTCTCCTTCTGCCTTTTCGGACGCTCATTCTTCCAGTGTCCCTTCTGCTTACAAAATGCACGTTGATTTCTCTACAAAGGCTTTCCAAATTCTGGATTCTGGAAAAACCCCACTTTCCTACAGAGCCGCTACCAGTTCCCATTTTCCTACTGTCCTCCTGTTCTCTATTACTAAACACCCTCCAAGCCTCATACAACAAACTTCCTAAATTTCTGCTTTCAGCTGGTTTATTTTTCTGCAATTTCTTTCTTATGTCATGCACAGGTTGTCTGATAAATAAGGACACCAGCTTCTGAGTCCCCCCTTGTCTGATTGCATACAAAGCTGACCAATTTATGGTCTTTGGAAGAGCTCTTTCTATTCTTTTCACTACCCAATCTTGGTATGCCACCAGACAGCTCAGCTGGCTATGAGCGTTTGGATTAAAATGGGGATGCTAGAGAGGAAAATAATATTTTATATCCTCCTCTTTATCTCTGATAGAATCATTGGCCAGATCCTGAGCAGTTTTCAAAATCAATTGCTTCACAGTTTGTCAAATGAACTAAAAGTAACTGAATATCATTCCAGCCAGGATTGTGCTGTTTAATTATGAATTGAAAATGCCTAGTCACCCCTACCGGATCATTCCGATATCCTTTTGCCATATTTTTCCAAGTCTCCAAAACAAATGAAGAAAATGGGACTTTTAACAAGACAGGTTCCCCAGCAGATCCTACAGCCTCCCACAAAGGGGTTTGCATAATACTCTTGCCCCTAGTGCAAGTTGAAATTGGGCTGTCACCCTTTTGAGCCCTAGTATGATTTGAGATCTGGCTTTTGGGAGGTGTTTCTGTATTGGAGTCTCCATTTCTCCCATGTGGTATCTCTCTAGGGGGAAGATAATGCTCTGGTAAGTCTCCTTCCCTCGTATCCCTTAAATTGTCTGGCCTGATGCACCTTTGACCTATGCTACAGGCTGAGCAGCATCTTTTCACAATGCTTTTTTCTTTTATCTTACTCTCTTCTTTTTGGGCTAATACCATTGGATCCTGTGGTGGTATTATTCCACAGTCTCTTTGGTATTCAGGATGATTCTAGAGGGTGAAAAACATATCCGCATACATAACCTCATCACACTTCCCTTCTTTTATTAAAACAGCATCAACTGCAGTAAAGTATTATAATTTAGGGTTCAATTCACAGGACATTTTTCTTTGTTTTCCAGAATGTAAAGAGGCCACCATTAATTACAGTACTTAATTAAAAGTTCTTTTGTCCGCACTCCCACCAGGCAGTCCTCCAATTTCCTTCCAATGAGGCAAAATACAGCGCAAAGGACTCTTTTTTAGTATTTCACTCCCTTGAGTGTTTCCCATTTCTCCACAGTCTACCCACATGTATTGGCCCCAATAGGTGTGGTCACAATTCTCAGAAGAAAAATAATCACACTCCCCTCTGTCCCCATAGGGATCTAATTTAAAGTGATGGAACTGATCACCTTCAAACTCAGCATCACAAATTCTCCACAGTTAGCACAAATTATTGTTCCAACATGCCAGAGGCTGTTCACCTTGGAGACCTGCTGAGGATATGGGTACGGCCCGGCGCGAGACTTACACCCTCTCCCCCGGATTTTCACGGGCCAGCGAGAGCTCACCGGACGCCGCCAGAACCGCGAAGCTTTCCAAGGCGCGGGCCCCTCTCTCGGGGCAAACCCATTCCAGGGCGCCCGGCCCTTCACAAAGAAAAGAGAACTCTCCCCGGGGCTCCCCACAAGTCTATGGGACCAGATGGGATCCACCCAAGGGTGATGAGGGAGCTGGCAGAAGAGCTCGCCAAGCCTCTCTCTATCATCTACCATAAGTCCTGGCTCACTGAGGATATCCCAGATGATTGGAAGTTGGCGAATGTCACGCCAATAGACATAAAGGGCCGGAAGGAGGACCCGGGAAACTACAGGCCCGTCAGCCTGACCTCAGTGCCTGGCAGGGTTATGGAGCAGATCATCCTCAGTGTAATCACACAATACCTGCAGGAGGGACAAGGGATCAGACCCAGCCAGCACGGGGTTAGGAAGGGCAGGTCCTGTCTGACCAACCTGATCTCCTTTTATGATCGGGTGACCCGCCTGGTGGATGAGGGGAAGGCTGTGGATGTGGTCTACCTGGACTTCAGCAAAGCCTTTGACACCATCTCCCACAGCATTCTCCTGAAAAAGCTGTCAGCCCACAGCTTGGACAGGAGCACCCTGTGCTGCGTTAGGAACTGCCTGGAGGGCCGGGCCCAGAGAGTGGTGGTGAACGGGGCTGCATCCAGTTGGCGGCCGGTCACTAGTGATGTCCCCCAGGGATCAGTGTTGGGCCCAGTGCTGTTTAACATCTTTATTGATGACTTAGATGAAGGGATTGAGTCTACTATCAGCAAATTCACAGACGACACCAAGCTGGGAGGAAGTGTGGACCAGCTGGAAGGCAGGAGGGCTCTGCAGAGGGACCTGGACAGACTGGAGAGCTGGGCTGATTCCAACGGGATGAGGTTCAACACGGCCAAGTACCGTGTCCTGCAGTTCGGCCACAACAACCCCATGCAGCGCTACAGGCTGGGCACAGAGTGGTTGGAGAGCAGACAGGCAGAAAGGGACCTGGGAGTCTGGATTGAGAAGAAGCTGAACATGAGCCAGCAGTGTGCCCAGGTGGCGAAGAAGGCCAATGGCATCCTGGCCTGTATCAGAAACAGCGTCGCCAGCAGGTCCAAGGAAGTGATTCTTCCCCTGTACTCAGCCCTGGTGAGGCCACACCTCGAGTACTGTGTCCAGTTCTGGGCCCCTCAGTTCAGGAAGGAGATTGAGGTGCTGGAGCAGGTCCAAAGGAGGGCTACCAGGCTGGTGAAGGGACTCGAGCACAGACCCTATGAAGAGAGGCTGAGAGATCTGGGGCTGTTCAGCCTGAAGAAGAGGCGGCTCAGGGGAGACCTCATTGTTCTCTACAACTACCTGAAAGGAGGCTGTAGCCAGGTGGGAGTTGGTCTCTTTTCACAGACGACTTTCAACAAGACAAGAGAACACAGTCGTGAGACGTGCCAGGGGAGGTTTAGGTTAGATATTAGAAAGAATTTCTTTACGGAGAGGGTGATCAGGCAATGGAATGGTCTCCCTGGTGAGGTGGTAGATTCTCTGTCCCTGGAGACATTTAAAAAGAGACTGGATGTGGCACTCAGTGCCATAGTCTAGCAACCGCAGCAGTGGGTCAAGGGTTGGACTTGATGATCTCTGAGGTCCCTTCCAACCCGGCTAATTCTGTGATTCTATGATTCTATTTCATAATATGGCTTACAACTATAATCCCTATGTATTGGGTACTGATCATAATCCCAATTTGCCGAGCTGGTCTATTACCCCCTTTACAGGAGCATTTTGGTTCATTCCCTTCGTCCCTTCACTGGCCGATCTCCTTGCTGGGAGACGGAAACAGTTAGAAGGACTCCACACTTGCTTCGTAACTATGTTATGTCTCATTCACTCATCAACATCTGTTGTGGAATGTTGTAGAATGCCCTGGAATCGGGGTGTGCACAATTCCATGTCTGTGTATAGAATCCCTTATCTGAGGCCAATTACATCGGCCCTTACTGCTGACCTTACACAGCTGGGATTCGTTCTCTATAGGTAAACACACGGGGTGTCCAGTAATAAGTTATGTTGGTGCGAGGTGGCTGGGGGGTGTGTTCACACGACCACTATATAAGCATTGTAACTGCGCAATAAAGTTCGAAGCTTGTTTATCAATCATACTGATTGTATGAGTCTTCCCCTGTGCCGCCTCTACAACTGGTGCCCTGAACACGGAGTTGAACTCAGGGAACCTGCAATCGTGTAAGTGAAAAGACCGATTTCGGCAGGACAAGAAAGCAGCAGTGACCCTGGCGTAGGGTGCTGCTCCAGCCTGAGCAGAATTGAGAAACTCACGAACCTCCGGGACTGGGCTACTGGCTCCAAAAATCGCTGCCAGAACAGGTACAAATTACTCCTCTTACCCGGTTATAAGTTCTACCAAGAAAAGCGTGGTCACGCTATGGAGAACGAAGTAGCCCTGAACTTATTTATAAGCTTCTTATAGAAACGCCCAGTAAAAGAGATCTTAAAAAGGACCCTTCAGCTCTTTTAACATGGCCGTGAGCATAGGCTGTTTACCGATATTTTGTGGAACAAGCGCGGATGAAACAGAGCGAAAGTTAATGAAACCGTGGCGTACAGTCATAAACTGCTTGCAACGTTATCGCGCTGAAAAGAAAATTACCGCGGTAGCCACGGCAAACTTAGAAGGCAAAAACATACCGGGCATACAAATTGCTCAGAATTCCAGCGGCATTCCGGCATGCTTAACCACGTCCGCATCCGGCTGCGTGAGCGGAGAGGCACCGGAAGTGTCTCCTACGAGCGCCGGAAATATACTGAGCTGGGAGCCGGAAGCTCCGCGAGAGTCATCTTCCGGCATGGGCGGTTCCGACCGGTGTACGTCATCATCCGGTGCGAACGATCTTGCGGGGGCGCGCCGCTATGCCCCCCTCCCCCGCGGCAGCGCAAGCGGCTGCTGCTCCACTCCGACCCCACCGCAACTTCCTAATGCAACACGAATTGCAGAATCGATCTCAAGGGTTAATTGGTTGCAAATTCAAAAGGACGCTATCCAGAATAAAGATTATGATTTGTGTACAGATATTGAAACCATCCCGCAAGCTTTCCCTGTGACATATGACACGAACAATCAGGGAAATATACACGCACACTATGGCCCTTTAGATTGGAAGTTATTAACTCAATTAAGAGCTACTGTTCATGAATGTGGACCGCATGGCGAACCGGTCAAGCAAATGATAAATTATATCTGGGGGTCAGGATTGTTGCTTCCTGAGGATATAAAAGGAATAATAAGGATGATCACTACTCAGTCAGCTCTAATGCTATGGCAGTCTCATTGGCATCGACTGTGTCAGAGGTTCGTGGACATTCCTAGAGATCAGAATGATCCTATGTATGGTTTAACTGTTGATCAGCTTATGGGTACTGGCAACTTTGCTACTATCGACGCGCAAGTACAATTGGGCCCAGGCAGTCCATGAGCCTTGCGAAGGAGGCTTTAAGTAGAGTCAGAACTACACCAGCCGTTCCATCCTATATGTCAATCAAGCAAGGCAGAGAAGAACCATTTGCAAAATTTATACATAGACTTACTGACGCAATTAATCAAGCCTTTGTGCCAGAGTGGATGAAAGGTGCATTGCTCCGTCAGTGTGTGCTTGAAAATAGCAATGGGCCTACAAGAAACATAATTTCCACCATGCCAGCCGATTCAACAATTGAGGACATGCTAGAGAGATTGGTGAAAATCCCAGTAGGGACCCAGGCAATGTTAGTAGAAGCAATACAGGGTGTAGGGAAACATCTGATGCAAGCACAGCAGCAAGCCTTCGCAGCATTAGCCCCGCTACGCCCTACTAACACCAAACACCCTCATGAATCAACCATTACATGCTTTCGCTGCGGTGGCCGTAGGCACATCTGATCACAGCGCCCTAAATCCAAAGTCTGGCGTCGGCGTTGCAAAGAAAATAGTCATGCTACTGAAGCCTGCAAGCGCCAGGGAAACACGCCAAAGAGCGCGAGAAGCCGCGGCGCGAAGACCCCAACTGCGGCTCCAGTATGGTCTCCTCCACACAACTCCAGCCAACCACTTCCCTCTGACCAGCAACCAGCGGAAGTCTCGGGTTGGACCTGGCGGCAACAGTAGATGTGACTTTCATTGGCAGTAAGCCCCAAAAGATCCCCATGGGCGTCACCAGTCCAGTAAAATATGAGGGAAAGCCATGTGGAGCCCTCTTATTTGCACGATCACCAGCTGGACTTAAAGGTTTATTTGTGCTACCAGGAATAATTGACAGTGACTATACTGGAGAAATTTGCATCGTAGTAATGACTTGGAAGGCGAGGGGGAGAAAGCCAACGTCTTATCCTTTTCTCTTTGAAATTTTATACAGCAAAGAGGGGTTCTGTCTTTTCATAAATCACTGGCACACAGACTTGCCAGAGATGGCACAAAGATTTGCCATCCCAAGAACTTCTCTTTTAACTTCTCTTTTAATTATTGTAATCTTTCAGTCCTTGATGTTTAGTTGGCCGATTCCGTCTCCGAGGTTACCATTAAGGAGCAACCAAGAACTGCACCCTGCCTGGCAGCAGTTCTTCCCACTGCATGTCTTTCCTGTCTCAGAAGCCAGGGGTAAACTGTCCCAGTACCCCCCCAGGGGCGGGGTAAACTGTCTATTGTACCACACATTTGCCACATCGCATTTGCCTCACCACATCAGGTCACCTCACCCCATGGGTTTTGAGGCCAGGGGAGTGTGTTTTCAGGATAAACATATATATATATATATATGTTGAGATCCGTGTTATTATTTTAATATTTTGATTATGAGGATTTCTCAGCCTCTGCTTCAGACACGATGCATAGACATTGCAAGCTAACACGTTTTGAAACTTAAACAAGTTTCAAGGATTTATTTTTAAAGAAGGGAAAACAAGNCAAGGGATTAGACCCAGCCAGCACGGGTTTAGAAAGGGAAGGTCCTGTCTGACCAACCTGATCTCCTTTTATGATCAGGTGACCCGTCTGGTGGATGAGGGGAAGGTGGTGGATGTGGTCTACCTGGACTTCAGCAAAGCCTTTGACACCGTCCCCCACAGCATTCTACTGAAAAAGCTGTCTGCCCGCAGCTTGGACAGGTGCACCCTGTGCTACATTAGGAACTGCCTGGAGGGCCGGGCCCAGAGAGTGGTGGTGAACGGTGCTGCATCCAGTTGGCGGCCGGTCACTAGTGATGTCCCCCAGGGATCAGTGTTGGGCCCAGTGCTGTTTAACATCTTTATTGATGACTTAGATGAAGGGATTGAGTCTACTATCAGCAAATTCACAGACGACACCAAGCTGGGAGGAAGTGTGGACCAGCTGGAAGGCAGGAGGGCTCTGCAGAGGGACCTGGACAGACTGGAGAGCTGGGCTGATTCCAACGGGATGAGGTTCAACACGGCCAAGTACCGTGTCCTGCAGTTCGGCCACAACAACCCCATGCAGCGCTACAGGCTGGGCACAGAGTGGTTGGAGAGCAGACAGGCAGAAAGGGACCTGGGAGTCTGGATTGAGAAGAAGCTGAACATGAGCCAGCAGTGTGCCCAGGTGGCGAAGAAGGCCAATGGCATCCTGGCCTGTATCAGAAACAGCGTCGCCAGCAGGTCCAAGGAAGTGATTCTTCCCCTGTACTCAGCCCTGGTGAGGCCACACCTCGAGTACTGTGTCCAGTTCTGGGCCCCTCAGTTCAGGAAGGAGATTGAGGTGCTGGAGCAGGTCCAAAGGAGGGCTACCAGGCTGGTGAAGGGACTCGAGCACAGACCCTATGAAGAGAGGCTGAGAGATCTGGGGCTGTTCAGCCTGAAGAAGAGGCGGCTCAGGGGAGACCTCATTGTTCTCTACAACTACCTGAAAGGAGGCTGTAGCCAGGTGGGAGTTGGTCTCTTTTCACAGACGACTTTCAACAAGACAAGAGAACACAGTCGTGAGACGTGCCAGGGGAGGTTTAGGTTAGATATTAGAAAGAATTTCTTTACGGAGAGGGTGATCAGGCAATGGAATGGTCTCCCTGGTGAGGTGGTAGATTCTCTGTCCCTGGAGACATTTAAAAAGAGACTGGATGTGGCACTCAGTGCCATAGTCTAGCAACCGCAGCAGTGGGTCAAGGGTTGGACTTGATGATCTCTGAGGTCCCTTCCAACCCGGCTAATTCTGTGATTCTATGATTCTATTTCATAATATGGCTTACAACTATAATCCCTATGTATTGGGTACTGATCATAATCCCAATTTGCCGAGCTGGTCTATTACCCCCTTTACAGGAGCATTTTGGTTCATTCCCTTCGTCCCTTCACTGGCCGATCTCCTTGCTGGGAGACGGAAACAGTTAGAAGGACTCCACACTTGCTTCGTAACTATGTTATGTCTCATTCACTCATCAACATCTGTTGTGGAATGTTGTAGAATGCCCTGGAATCGGGGTGTGCACAATTCCATGTCTGTGTATAGAATCCCTTATCTGAGGCCAATTACATCGGCCCTTACTGCTGACCTTACACAGCTGGGATTCGTTCTCTATAGGTAAACACACGGGGTGTCCAGTAATAAGTTATGTTGGTGCGAGGTGGCTGGGGGGTGTGTTCACACGACCACTATATAAGCATTGTAACTGCGCAATAAAGTTCGAAGCTTGTTTATCAATCATACTGATTGTATGAGTCTTCCCCTGTGCCGCCTCTACAACTGGTGCCCTGAACACGGAGTTGAACTCAGGGAACCTGCAATCGTGTAAGT
>JAAWXA010000146.1:0-33157 GCA_038090715.1 Florisuga fusca
TCTCCTGAAAAAGCTGTCAGCCCACAGCTTGGACAGGAGCACTCTGTGCTGGGTTAGGAACTGGCTGGAGGGCCGGGCCCAGAGAGTGGTGCTGAACGGGGCTGCATCCAGTTGGCGGCCAGTCACTAGTGGTGTCCCCCAGGGATCGGTGTTGGGCCCAGTTCTGTTTAATATCTTTATCGACAACTTAGATGAAGGGATTGAGTCCATCATCAGCAAATTCGCAGATGACACCAAGCTGGGAGGAAGTGTGGACCAGCTGGAAGGCATGAGGGCTCTGCAGAGGGACCTGGACAGGCTGGAGAACTGGGCTGTTTCCAATGGGATGAGGTTCAACAAGGCCAAGTGCCGGGTCCTGCACTTTGGCCACAACAACCCCATGCAGCGCTACAGGCTGGGCACAGAGTGGCTGGAGAGCAGCCAGGCAGAAAGGGACCTGGGGTTTTGGATTGACAGGAAGCTGAACATGAGCCAGCAGTGTGCCCAGGTGTAATTTGTATGCGCATGAAATAGGCCTATGTTATGTTTGTGATTATTTTATTTCATCTTATTTTTATTATTATTATTATTGATATTATTATTTTTTTATTATTATTGCTATTGTTATTATTAATTCTCGTGTATAATCAACATTTTTCCCTCCTGGATTGATTGTTAAGATTCCCTCAATGTCAAAATTTTACCTTTCTTTCTGCACATGTTGCAATTATCACTCTCTGGGAAACTTGCTTTGTAGATGCACACGTTATTCATAGTAAGATGCTATGCAACCTTCCTAATATGATACTCTTAAGCTATACATGTCTGTAATATATCTAGATACATTGTTGCGAAAACTTCCAAATGCTCGTGCAAGAGATAAAAAACCAAACCAAACCAAACCAAACCAAACCAAACCAAAAAAACCCCAAACAAACAAAAAAACCCCACACCACAATAATAAACGAAATATACATATATGTTTATCCCGAAAAAACACTCCCCTGGCCTCAAAACCCATGGGGTGAGGTGATGTGGTAAAATATGATGTGGCAAATGTGTGGTCAAACGGACCGTTTACACACACACCCCCCACACACACACATTAAAATATACTGGCTTTTGAGACAGGAAAGACCGTGTAGTGCTAAGAACTGTTGCCAGGCAGGGCGTGGCCCCCGGTTGCTCCCTTAGTGGAAAACTCTGAGACAGGAGTGGCCTGCCACAAAGCACAGATTCCAAAAAGAGCCACGTGACACAAAATAACCACACAAAATGGGATTTATATATATATATATATATATAAAAAATGCTGAATCAAGAGCCACAGGATGAAATGATGTGGGCACATGGAAATTATGAATTGTCTCTTGGTCCAACATTTCTCTACTCTTTTAAAAAACTATAGCTAAACTTTTTTTTTTTCTGTCTCATCTTAATTTACATTATTTAAATTGTATCAGTAAACAAAAGCCTGGTCTGCCAGATTCTGTTTGAAATGCATCAGCCAGCAGACCCGTTCCTCTGACAGAACTAGATAAAATGCTAATGAGACTGGCTCCTGGTAAGATGTCAGACAGGTAATGCAAATTAGTATCAGATAACAAAAAGTGAATAATTCTGGAATATCAAGGAAATCCCCAAAATCTCGAGTGTCTGACATTAATTACTGAAAACAGACAGAACCCTTTTTTCGGTATAAAAACTCAGAGGTAAAAGGATGTATTGTATGTTTATTAATTTGTATTCCTAACCAAGTAAAATTCAGGAAAAGAATTAAATGAGTAAGAAGTGAATGTGGGGTTAAACAAAGCAGCTGAGACATGTAATTTTTCCACTGAGGTAGTATGAAGTAAACAGTTAACTTCTGTAATGAAACAGAGTGAACCCCTAACAATACTAACTCCTGTCTCAAAGATAATTACATTGCCAAAGGCTAACCAGGCACCAAAGGAATGCAATCACCTACACAAAAGAACACAAAGATGTCACAATGAACAGATAAGAGACAATGGTTATGGTTAAAGTCTGATATCATCTTGCAACACCATAGTGGAGTCAGCAGAACCAAGAAAGGTAAAAGTTCAAGCCTGATGAAGACTTCTTACTTCCTCCAAAGACCCCTTGAAGACCCCGGTACATCTCCCCAAAAGAAGACTCCGCCCAGACTCTACTTATCATGAATATTATAATGAAATTATGTAATCTCACGAGTATGTATGTAAACCCGCCTTCTTTTGAATATGTATAGAATTGTACTCAATATAAGATAATGCCATATCTTTGATAGGTGTGCTTGAGGGATGATTCTGTCCCCTGCACCCAGCGCTGCTTTGCTTACTGCAATTTATTAATTAAATCAAGCTACTAAAGAGAATATTGAGTTTTGGTCATTGGTCACAAGGAGAAACTATTTCTTCGGCTTTGGCTACAGCTACAACTACAAACGCATCTACAGCACCGGATCATCAGCACATCAAGAGACTAGGAGCGAGGCAGGGCAGACCTCGCCAGGACCTCGCTGGTGACCAAACAGCCCTTAGGTGACAACAGAGGGTGAAAAACCTTAATTGCCTTCTTTTTCTTTTCTTAACAACTCTTTCCCTAGAGTGACTAATTTATGTAAAACCTTTCTTAGTAGAAACCTCTCTTTTAAAGGTGGAGTCATTTTTTTTCCTTTCGCTGAATTAAATCTTTGTAAGTTGTTTAAACTATAAAACCTGTTATTTTTTCAAATGAGCAGAGGTTAATATATATGGCAACAAAATATAAAATCATAGTTATGTGCCGTAACACCCACCTTGGGGGGCATGAGAACAAATAATACTTAAATTGGTTAATTCCGTTTTTGTAATGGGTGAATTTATTGCACTTTTACATTGTCACAGCTGCAAATAATAATGGAAATATGTATATTTTGTATTATGCACAAGGTCTTTTTTTGTTTTAGTTTTTAAAGCTGGTGAAATAATATTCTGAAATGTTGAGCTTCATCATGTGTTTCTCCTTGTGCTTGCAGCAAGAGAAGTCAGGAATGCCTTCAGCAAAATCAAATAATATCTGATTCTGTTCTTGAATCTAGCTGCTAACTTCTTGTAGTTCTAGAATCAAGTCCAAAATCAGAGTTTGTTTCATATGAGCCTAAGTGTTTGCCTCCATCCCTCCTGTAAGAAGGGGTGGGGAGGTATATATGAAGAGTTTACAGGTCAATGAGTGGCTAAGAGACTGGTGCCAAAGACAGGGTTTTGGTTTTTTTGATCGTGGGATGCTATATGAGACACCTGGCCTGGTGGTGGCAGGTGGGATGCACCTGTCCCAGAGGGGGAAGAGGCTTTTGAGACAGGACTTAGCAGGGCTCATTGAGAGGGCTTTAAACTAGATGTGAAGGGGGAAGGGGAGAAAACTGGGTCTGTTAGGGACAAACAGAAGAAGAACGAACCGGGGCCCGAAGGCAGGTGGTCTAGGGAGGATTTAGTCCCACCAGTGTGCTCTGTTTGTTTCCTGAAATGTCTGTATGCTAATGCACGCAGCATGGGGAATAAGCAAGAAGAGTTAGAGGTCAGTGTACGGGCTAAGGGTTATGATCTGGTAGCGATAACAGAGACATGGTGGGATAGGTCACATGACTGGAATGTGGCCATGGATGGTTATGTGCTTTTTTGGAAAGATAGGGCGGGGAAGCGAGGTGGTGGAGTTGCTCTTTATGTGAGAGAGCAACTAGAATGTGTTGAATTTTGTGCAGGGGCTGATGAGGGGCAAGTTGAAAGTTTGTGGGTAAGAATTAAGGGGCAGGCTGGTGCAGGTGATACAGCTGTGGGGGTCTACTACAGACCTCCTGATCAAGGCGAGGAGGTTGATGAGGCCTTCTACAGGCAGCTGAAAGCAGCCTCACAACTTCAGTCCCTAGTCCTCATGGGAGATTTTAACTACCCCGATATCTGCTGGTTGACTCAGACAGCCGGCCTTTCACAGTCTAGGAGGTTCCTCCAGTGCATTGATGATAACTTCTTAATGCAAATGGTGGACAAGCCGACTAGAAGAGGAGCGCTGCTGGATCTTGTACTAACCAACAAGGAGGGCCTTGTTGAAGCGGTGGTGGTCAATGGCAGCCTTGGCTGCAGTGATCATGAGATGGTAGAGTTCAGGATCCTGTGTGGAAGGAACAGAATACCCAGTAGGACCAGAACCCTAGACTTCCGCAGGGCAAACTTTGGCCTCCTCAATCAACTGTTAAGAGAAATCCCATGGGACAGGGTGTTAGAAGATAAAGGGGCTCAAGATAGCTGGTCAATATTCAAGGACCACTATTTGCAAGCACAGGNGATGTACAATAGAGTTTATAATCAAACTGACTTCTGAAAGCTAGCATGTAAGCATTATGGGAGCAGGGACTGTTTCTTCATGGTGCCTACCTGAGGGCCTAACATTACTACAAGAAGAACAAGAATACTGCTGAACATGGCATTTATTTTTAAAAAGCACCCTAAAGAGAAGAAATGCTACTGAAAAAGCACTATATAAAATGGGGCCAAATATATCTTTATTCCATTAGCATTCAGTGAAACATTAAGGGGATGACTCTTTTCGGTATACAAAGAAGCTGCACTTAGAATCTTGTAGGTTATAGTTATGAGTAGAACACTGCCAGTAAGCTATATTGTAGTATAAGTCAGTTCACATTAGTGCAAAATACCTATTTGGATAGCTCTGAGTGCAGCTATGTTGGCATTAAAACCTTACCACAGCCTGGCCTTTGTACAAACATGATGCTATCTTCACTGGCATCTAAAATTACACCATATTCTTCCAGCCCCATGCCTTGGTTTTATACTACTGACAGAATTGTTTGGCAGTAGCGTCTCCTAACACTATCTCTGGATATTCCCCCACCATGCATTGAAAAATCAAATGCAACATTTCATCAGGAGCACATTAGGTGAGGAAGAAGGGAAGGAACTTGGCTGTCAACAGGAAGGGATGGACTTGTGGGAGGGACTCATGTTGGAGGGGTTGGTGAAGAACTCTCTCCTGTGAGAGGGACCCTGCATTGGAGAGGGGAAAGAATGTGAGGAGTCCTCCCCCTGAGGAGGAAAGAGCAGCAGAAACAACATGTGGTAAACTGACCCTGAAGCCCCACTCCTCCTCCCTCTGTGCTGCTGAGGGGGAGGCAGGGGTGAAATAATCTGGGCCCAGGAAGAAGGGAGGGGTGGGAGAAGGTATTAAAAGATCTGCCATGTTTTGTCTTTCTCCTTGTAGATAAAATTAGGGTCTTTTCTTTCCAAGTTGAACCTGACTGGTTTTTGTCTGTTACTGTGTTGTGATCCGTGTTATTATTTTAATATTTTGTTTATGAGGAAATCTCAGCCTCTGCTTCAGAGACAACGCATAGAATTGCAGGCTAACACGTTTTCAAACTTAAACAAGTTAGAAGGATTTATTTTTAGGGAAAGCACAGAAAATTAAAGGTTAAGGGGAACCGGGGAGGAGAGTCAAGTTCGGTTACCGTGTTGCTGTAGCAGTGTGAAGGAAAAAAAAACCGCTCCGCCGCTTTTTGCCTCAGGGTTCTACGTCGGGTCCCTCCCTGCTGCTGACCGCTGACGCAGGCAGGCTCCAGGCAGGCTTCTGGCAGGCTTCTGGCAGGCTTTAGGCAGGCTTTAGGCAGGCTTCAAGCAGGCTCCTCCTCGGTTCTTTTCAAGGGTATTTTTATAATGAAAAAGGGGAGCGAGCCCCCCCTTATTTCTCCCTCGTGCGAGTTACTGGTAAACCGATAGTTTCGGAGCAGAGCATTCTTCCAGAGACAACTTATCAGTCGATTTAGATATGTTAATTTTCTGTTGTCTAGCCCAAAATGCCAGGCGCCAGGAGACTTGTTTTCCTGTTTACCGTCTTTAGATATGTAAATGTGTTTTATATGTAAACTTAAGGAAGAAACTTACTCAAGAATCAATTATTTTTTAAAGGGTTTACATCATTGCACTCTGTGATTCTTGAGTCAGTATTTTTTTTTTTTTTTTCTTCTTTTTTCCTCATATGCATATACTTATATACACACATCCCTGTGCATATATATGTACACACATCCGGTATGGTGTGATGAGGTGTGTGGTTGTCTTTGCAATCTGTGCCTTTTTTTTTAACAGGTAGGACCCATCTCCGAGGCCTCCACTGAGGAGCAACCAGGGTCCATGGCCTGCTTGGCTTATTGCTCTGCCCACTTTTTCCCACCACATGTCCCCCTGACTCAAAAGCCAGTATTTCTTTGGCTCATGAGCCAATATTTCTTTTGACGTGTGTTTGTGGGGAGGATTAACATTTACCACACTGTCTCTGCCTCACCAAATTACATCACCTCACCCCATGGGTTTTGAGGCTATGGGATAGTGTTGTTGGGATGAATACATATACATACATACAAGAGGAAAAACAAAATTGCATTTTGTGTTGCGCCAGCATTGGGAAATTTTGCAACTAATTATTTAGATATATTACAGACATATAAAGCTTAAAAGGTAGCAGTGACATATACGAAAGCTTTACAAAGGATTAATTCCACATGACTAAAGTTTGTGCCTGTACATGGCAATTATCTGCATTTACAATATGTATAAAAATCTAAATTAAAAAAAAAACAAAAACAAAAACAAAAAACTGAGTATGACAGAATCTTAGGAATTAAATTAGAAAAAAAATTGATTTCATATCAGAACGTAGTCATAACAATAGCAATAGGAAAATTATAAAAATTGTAATAATAATAACCATAAAATAAGATACAATGAAATAATTACAAATATAACAATATAACAGAGGCCCATTTCATACACATTCAAATTGTATCTGATATTATACCACCATAATAAATGTGTTACAGGCAACAGCAATCCAGGAGCAATCATAAACAAAATCATGATGTTATAAATTACTTTGCCTTGGCTAAAGAGGTAGCTAGCCTCCCAGCCATCAGTAAGTAATTTCTTCTAGTGTCATTTTCAGAGTAGCCAAGTCTGAGACTGCACCAGGGGTGTTTTATTTTGATGTCCTAGGATTACTGAAGTCTGTAGTCACATTAATTCACCCTCCTTCTGTCCCAATACACAAAACCCAATTACACAAAGGACCAAAAGAAAAGATTTGTTTACAGAGTACAAAGTAACCATTTACTGCACACAGACTATCCAATTTGTGCTTATTTTATGCTGTTTATCATTCATGTCAGTTGCAACCCATGTGTTTGAATTCAGTGGATTTTGCAGAACCAGTTTAATTCTACCTATATTAGGCAAATTAACCCAAGCACCTTGGCCAGGCTGTAAAATTCCTCTGAAGTTCCTGGGCGGTTTCGTCTCGGTGTTGTTATCTTGATTAGGCGACAGGGGAAAGAATGCTGTCATTCGGGGACACCCATTTACACCCCACCTATTGTTGATTGTGGTAATAGCGTAGTTAAGTCTTTCCTCCCATTTACCTTCCTGAGGTCTAATGAATTTCTTAAGTAAACCATTTGCTCGTTCAACAATACCATTTGCTTGTGGATGATAGGGAATATGAAATACCCAGTTAATATTTTCACTTTTTGCCCATTGCTGGACCAGGTGGGAAGTGAAATGAGTACCATTATCAGATTGTATATTGGTAGGTTTAGGTAAAATTCCAAAAACTTTTTTCAGGAAAGTGATAGTATTTTCCTCATTGGCTTTTGCATAAGCTTCAGCACAAGTTAGACCAGAGATAACTTCTACCATTACAATAATATATTGTTTATTTCCTGATCTTCTGAAGGGTCCGATATAATCTATCTGCCAGGTAGACCATAAGGTTTTACCATCTCTGAGATGTAAATTATCAGCAGTCAAAGGATGTTCTCCCAACCGAATTTTGCACAAATCACATGAGGAAATTATTGTTTTACATTGTTCACAATTGACTGACCACCCACGCGATTGTGCCTTTTTATATAAATCAAAAATACCCGAATGACCCTTTTTGCAATGAAACCATTCTAGTAATTTTCCCCATTCCTGGACTTCACCCTGGTTAAGAGAATCTCTGATTTCAATTACATTAATTCTCACCAATTCATCAACCTGGTTATTATATTTACTTGCTTCATCTTTTAAATTGGATTGATGAGAAGGTACCCATTGTTGGGTTGAGCAGTAGGTTTAGGGTTAAAACTGTTGGGATGAGCAGTAGGTTTAGGGTCAAATAATTAATCAAGGTTTAGGGTCAAAATGAATTGAAAGCGTGCTGTGCATTGTTTAGGTTTGTAATGAGTTTTTGTAGAGTTGGTAACAGTTTAAACATAAGGAGAGAGCCTGTCTACGAAACAAAGACAAGAACAAGAGTTATGGGAGTTATAGTAGACCAAGCAGAAAAACCCAAGCTGGACTTCAACCAAGAGCAAGGGGTGAAAAGGACACAGCGAGGAAGATTTCTTACTTCATCAGATGAAGACTACTTACTTCATCCCAATGATCACCAGAGCGACCACCAGAGGGAGGCGCGCAAGCGCAGAAAGGACTGGTGTCGTAATTTACTGATGAAGTAATCTACCTATGCATATGCATTAGAAACTATGGTTACCTGTTGAATATACAATTAGGTTGCAAAATTTTCGGGGATAAATTGCGGTCGCGCTGTAACGGATTTCGGAATCAGATTTGGGTGCGTACCCCTGGTTCCCGGGCGCTCATAATAAAGCACCACATATAACCCTCCCGAGTGGTTATGTGTTTGTCTCCATGCTAACACCATCCTACATGAAAGTTAGGATTTTGTTTAGCAATTTGTAGTATTTCTTTCCATTTTTCTGTATGCCATACCGGTACACTATTAATTTCCCAGTTATTAGTTTCCCAAAATGTCACCCATTCAACACATCCTTTATAGACAGCAAAATAATCTGTATAGATATATACAGTTTCCCGGGTGTCTTTTTGTTTTATAAAAACATTCAAAACAGCATCCAGTTTGCCGACTTGCGTACTTCCTTCATCTCAGTTTACTATTTGGTCGCCAGTGGAAGGTTTAATTGTGTCAGATTTAAAAAAACATGTCTTCCCTTCTCTTCTGGAAGAAGCATCTGTGAACCAGGCATTGTTCATATCGCTTTTAAACTCTGGGGCTTCCTTAATAGGGCTGGGAATTTTCATTATTAAATCTTTTTCATTTGTAGATCGAATTGGTTCCTGAATTTTCAAAAGTTTCTCTGGCCCTTCTTCAATTTGAAACAGCTCAGCAAAATATTCAATCTGACTATACCATTTCCTGGTAGTAGCTTTCTGAGAAATTCCTTCAGGGGGTGGTTTCCCAGACAGGACTTGGTTGATTACATTAAAAGGCCCTTGTAGGATTACCTTTTGTTTTTTAATTACCTTGCTTATCTCTTTGAGGGCTGTGCTGACAGTGAGCAACCCCTTTTCCAGGACTGAATATCTTTTCTCTGCCTCCTTTAGCGACTGAGAGTAAAAAGATAAGGGCCGTGTGTCTCCAGCTGGACCCTGTTGCCAAAAGTGATATGATAATGCACTGGAAGAAAAACCCCATTCAATCGTTATCGGGTCCTCTGGGTGGAGAGGTCCCAGGGTTTGAAAGGTCTGTGCCTCCAGGATTAAAAGTTTTAACGGCTCATCGTGATTTTGACCCTACTCCCAGTGACGATGTTTTTTTACTAAGTCATACAACGGCCTGGCAATGATTGACAGGTCAGGTATGTGTTTTCGCCAATATTGAAAGGTCCCCATAATTTCTTGTAATTCCTTTTTATTGATGGGTGCTTTTATTTCTCCTAGATGAGAGAGAGTATCATGAGGGATATTCCATGTCCCACCCTTCCATTTGATTCCTATAAATTTTGTTTCTTGGGAGGGAGGTTGTCTTTTTTCCTCAGGTATCTCAATTTGTAGGCTCGTTAAGTGCCCAATTATTGCATCATAAGCTGTTTTCACGGCTTGCTCAGTTTTCCCACCAATCAGTATATCATCAATGTATTGGTAAATTTTCACATCTGGGTTATTTTTTATTTCTGTAATATTTTCCAGCTCCTGTGCAAGAGCATGGTGGGCAAGTGTGGGAGAATGCTTATAGCTTTGAGGTAAATGGGTGAATGTATATTGTAAGCCATCCCAGGTAAAAGAAAAGTATTTTTGATCTTCAGGGTCAATTGGATTCCGGAAAAACATATCTTTCACATCCAGAGATGCAAGCACTGGGTGTGCTGCTTCCTGGATTTCTAGCATCAGATCTGCTATATTTGAGACAGCCACAGTTAAATTCTCAGTAGCACAATTTAATCTCCTATAATCTACAGTCATTTTCCATTTCCCATTTGGTTTTCTTATAGGCCAAATCGGTGAATTGTAAGGTGAATGGCAAGGCACAACTATACCTCTCTGTTTCAGGTCAGAAATTACTTCTCTGATACCGTCTTTTGCTGCTATGGGAATAGGATACTGTTTAACATTTGTAATTTTGCTTTGGGGGAGGCAAGGAGCAGTTTTTAGCAGTCTCACATTAAGTGTGGAGGTGCCAAAATTCCAAAAGCATCCATTTTCATCTCTCCATGACCTGCCAATCAAGACATCCATTCCTAACAAATTATAAGGGATATCATCTACGATCATTTGTGTTCGAATTAATTTCTCGTCTCCTGGTAGCTTTAGAGAAACTTTAGCAGTCTTCTGTAAAACAGGTTTTCCCAAAGCACCACTTACGAATATTGGCTTCAGAGAAGAATTAATGCCACATTTTTTGGCCACATCTGATTTTAATGTGGAAATCTGTGCACCAGTGTCTACTACAAATGTTACAGGATAGCATTTTGGCCCAACAGCACAAGTGAGTTCTAAATCACCATTCTTATTCAAGACCAATCTTGAATTGCCAGTCTTTTGGAGGACTAGATATTTTAGGATTTGATTGTTTATTATTTCCAGGCCTGTAGAAGCGGACGAGGAGAAGACTCGTGCAAATCAATATGATTAATAAACAAGCTTCTAACTTTATTGCACAGTTACAATTCTTATATAGTGGTCGCGTGAACACACCCCCCAGCCACCTCGCACCAACATAACTTATTACTAGACACCCGGTGTGTTTACCTATAGAGAACGAATCCCAGCTGTGTAAGGTCAGCAGTAAGGGCCGATGTAATTGGCCTTAGATAAGGGATTCTATACACAGACATGGAATTGTACACACCCCAATTCCAGGGCATTCTACAACATTCCACAACATATCCCCCTTTTTCTTTTTGCACAAGAACATGTCTGGTTAATGTTCTCTGTTATACTAACTTTTAAACTAACAAAATATAAAATAACAAAACATGCAAAACTTATGAATGCAAACAACTAAAAAATATTTTCTTAAACTACTTAACTTACATAGTCTTATATAACTAACTTAATGCAAACAACACACTAATTACATAAATGATGAATCTTACCTAATTAAATTTATGAATGCAACAATGAATTTTAGTTTTAGGAAGGTGTGGCGTCCATCAGTGTGTAAAGCCAAGGGGAGGATAGGGAAGTCCTGTCCGACAGAATTTCGTCGGGGTGCCCCTTACAGGTGTTCCCGAACCCCACCGGCTCACATCACCATGGAGTCCGAATTCCTTCATGGTTGCCGAATTGAGATATAAAAGACCTAGGCCTAGGATTGTAACATATAACTGCAGTATTCATAATATAACTATAGCATTTATAAAGGTGAAGTGTGAGTGAAGTCTGCGCAGAATTATTCTTCTAGGGATACATTTTAGGGTCTCTGAGGGTACTTGCCAGGTAAACATGCAATACAAAGTAATTGTGGTGTTAAGAAACTTAACAGAAAGGTAAATAACAGTAAACAAAACAAACAAAACCTAATACTGTAGTGGTGGCTATGACAAGGCTAATACAAGAATCTCTGTTTTGGAATGTTAACCACTCAATACAGCCATCTCCGCTCTCAAGCTTACGCTTCTGGATTTGGGGGAGCGGGAGCTGGCCGGGTCCACTTGCTGGGAACCCAAAGGGTACCTGTAGGAGTGAAAACACACATGTGGCCTCTGCCTAAATATCTAACTATTGCTGGTCCTTGCCATAAATCTGTAGTGGGATCCTTATAGGTCACATATAGTGGAGTTTCATGGGAGTTGGCTTGCTGGGCTACTGTGCCATGAACATACGCAGGTGCCAACTTTTGGTCCCCAATATGCACAAGTAATTTAGTACAAACAGTTTTTCCCAAACGCTCTTGTGGGTCTCGCAAATCTGTAAACTTTCTTAAATAATCTTTCAATGTTTGATTTGCCCTCTCTACAATAGCCTGAACTGTAGGAGAATGGGGAATGCCTGTGATAGGCTTAACTCCCCATTGTTGGAAAAACCGAGTTAGCTTATTACTAACGTAGGCCGGTCCATTATCTGTCTTTATCTGCTCTGGTACACCCATGGCTGCGAAACACAGGGTGAGGTGTTCTATCACCTGTAACACTTTTTCACCAGGCTGAGCCGTCGCCCAGATAAAATGGCTATAAGTATCAATGGTAACATGGACATGTTTAAGCCTTACAAATTCTGGTACATGAGTGACATCCATCTGCCACTTTTCGTTTGGGCCAAGACCTCGGGGGTTAACTCCCAGGCCAAGACCTGGTCCCTGTTGATTACACTGTGGGCAAGCTTTCACGATGCCTCTGGCATCGTCCATGGAAATCTGGAAGTGACGGTGCAGTCCTCTGGCATTCTGATGGAACGTGGCATGCGCATCTCTCGCTTTGGTGAACTCGTCCATGGATACAGATAGAGAAACCAGCCTATCTGCCCGGGCATTACCTTCTCCCAGGCCCTCAGACCATTGGTGGCTTCGAATGTGAATGATGGCATAGGGTTGATCTCTTTGTTGAATGGCAGCCTGCAGTTGACGAAGTAGATAATTTAATCGCTGATTCACTACGTCTTTTAGATGGGCATCTTCAATTCGCTGGACAATTCCTACAGCATATAGGGAATCTGATACGACGTTGAGATGCACATTCATCCAGCGTGAAAAGGCATAGACGATGGGTGCTAATTCTAGAGTCTGTAGGCTATCACCCTCTTGTGCAGGCAAAAGTTCATGGCACCATTGCTCTTTATCTTGCCATGTCACTGCAGCTCGTTGTGAGCGTTTTCCTGCATCGGTGAAGACTGTTAATGCATCTGGAAAGGGTGTTTTCAGATCGCTTTGGGACAGGAATCCATTCATGCAAGGACATCCACTTTAATACGGTAGAACGCAGTGGAGAAAGATCGATGGTTTGTGCAGCTTCTAGGAGGCTGGACTGTAGGGCTGGAGAGTGCTGTAAATACCAATCTGTTGTGGAATGTCGTAGAATACCCTGGATTCGGGGTGTGCACAATTCCATGTCTGTGTATAGAATCCCTTATCTAATTTGTATGATACGGGTTCGGCCTTTGAGAATTAGAAGGGCCAGCACCTCAGTCTTTGTTTGGATTGTAGTCTTTGGCTGTAATGGACCGAAGATCCATTCCAGTACACGAATATCAGCTGGCCCAATCTCCCCCTTTTTCTTTTTAGACTGTGTAAGTGCTCCCAGCAAATGTTGCTTGCCCGTGAGAATGGTCAAATCTATGGGCAAGTCCACGTCACGACGATCTACGCAGCGCTGAGAGATGGTCAGGCCAATCTCGGTTACGGCCTGTTGTTGAGCTGCTGAGAGGGTGACAGGGGAAGATGGGTCAGTGCCTTTAAGAAGCGGTCGTAGCAGTTCTAGTTGGTCATTTGTTATACCGACCACAGGGCGCAACCATTGGACGTCGCCCAAGAATCGCTGAACATCGTGCAGAGATTTTAGAGTCAGATGAAGAGCAGCTTTTTGGGGTCTGATTTGTGATTCAGTGATATGCCATCCCAGGTACTTCCATGGTGCTGTACGCTGCATCTTTTCGGGTGCTATTTGGAGGCCTTGCTGACTTATCTGTTCCATCAGAAAATGTTCCCTTTCTTTAGTAAAAGGATCTTGTTGTGCTATCAAGATATCATCCATGTAGTGATAGATCAACATACTTGACCAGGCCTTCCTCACTGGCAATAGAGCTGCATCTACAAACAATTGGCACAAAGTAGGGCTGTTCTTCATGCCTTGCGGTAGCACTACCCACTCAAATAACGAAGCAGGAGCTTCCTTGTTAAGGGCTGGAAGCGTGAAGGCAAATCGCTTTGTGTCCTGGGGGTGGATATGTATAGTGAAAAAGCAGTCTTTAAGTCTACTATAAGTAGATGCCAATGCTCTGGAAGCATCGCAGGATTAGGCATCCCAGGCTGGAGACCTCCCATGTCTTCCATTTGGGAATTAACCACACGAAGATCATGCAGAAGGCGGTATTTGCCTGACTTCTTTTTGATGACAAAAATTGGGGTATTCCAGGGGCTGGTTGACAATTGTATGTGGCCTTGCTGTAATTGTTCTTGCACTAATGCATGTGCTTGTATAAGGCTTTCTCGTTTTAGCGGCCACTGGTCAATCCACACCGGTTCTTGTGATAACCATGTTAGTAGGATCAGGAAAGCCCAAAAAATGACCGCTAATAAAAACAGTTGTTTGTGCGAAAAGGTTCGGTATCTGCAGACAAATAATAATCTTTATTATGGATAGCGTCCTTTTGAATTTGCGACCAATTAACCTTTGAGATTAAATCAGCAGTTCGCGTTGTGTCGGGAAGTTGCGGTCGAATCGGAGCCGAGCAGCAGCCGCTTGCGCTGCCGCAGGGGGGGAGAGGGGGGGGCGGCGCGCCCCGGGAATCAAGATCGCTCTCACTGGAAGGTGACGTACACCAGTCGGAACCGCCCATGCCGGAAGATGACTCTTGTGGAACTTCCGGCTCCCAGCTCAGTATGTTTCCGGCGCTCGGAGAAGACACTTCTGGTGCCGCTCCAGCCGCGAAGTTGATACTGTACTCTTTGTTAGGGTCAGAGACGCGTGGGCGCGGGGGGAACGAGGGCGCGGAGGCGGTTTTATCCCCGGTAGGTGGGCTCGGATCACAAGCGAACCCTAGCTGGTGCATGCACGGTATTTTTCGCCCTTCTAAGTTTGCCATGGCTACTGCGGCAATTTGCTATTCAGCGCGATAACGTTGCAAGCAGTTTATGACTGCGCGACACGATTTTAATAACTTCCGCGCTGTTTTTTCACCATCTATCTCCTTATTCCACAAAATATGCCCCAGATCTTTCCATTCTTTTTCATCAAACAGTTTAGCTGGATCGGTAAACAGCTGATGCTCACGGACATACGCTAAAAGAGCTGACGGGTGCTTTTTTTCCTTAAGATCTATATCTTTTACTGAACGCTTCTGTAAGAAGCTTATGAATAAATCTAGGGCTACTTCGCTCTCCATGGCGTGGCCACGCTCTTCTTGGTACAACTTATAACCGTATAAGAGGAGCAATTTGTACCTGTACTGATAGCAATTTTTAGAGCTGGTAGCCCCGTCCTGGTTCACGAGTTTTACTCATACCCAGGCTGGAGCAAACATCCCTACGCGTGCGTCAGTGCCGCTATTGTTGCCCGCCGGACGCTATCTGCCGGCACGACCCAGGCCCGCCGCTTTAGAGCCGATTTTACGGTCTCCATAGGCTGCTCCTTGCCCGGCCGAAATCGGTCTTTTTACCTTCACGATTGCAGATTCCCTGAGTTCAACTCCGTGTTCAGGGCACCAGTTGTAGAAGCGGACGAGGAGAAGTCTCGCACAATCAATGTGATTGATAAGCAAGCTTCTAACTTTATTGCGCAGTTACAATTCTTATATAGTGGTTGTGTGAACACACCACCCCAGCCACCTCACACCAAGATAACTTATTACTGGACACCCAGTGTGTTTACCTATAGAGAACGAATCCCAGCTGTTTAAGGTCAGCAGTAAGGGCCGATGTAATTGGCCTTAGATAAGGGATTCTATACACAGACATGGAATTGTGCACACCCCGATTCCAGGGCATTCTACGACATTCCACAACACAGGCCNGGGGGCCCCTTACAGGTGTTCCCAAACCCCACCGGCTCACATCACGATGGAGTCTGAATTCCTTCATGGTTGCCGAATTGATATATAAAAGACCTAGGCCTAGGATTGTAACATATAACTGCAGTATTCATAATATAACTACAACATTTATAAAGGTGAAGTGTGAGTGAAGTCTGCGCAGAATTATTCTTCTAGGGATACATTTTAGGGTCTCTGAGGGTACTTGCCAGGTAAACATGCAATACAAAGTGATTGTGGTAAATAACAGTAAACAAGACAAACAAAACCTAATACTGTAGTGGTGGCTATGACAAGGCTAATACAAGAATCTCTGTTTTTTGAATGTTAACCACTCAGTACAGCCACCTCCGCTCTCAAGCTTACGTTTCTGGATTTGGGGGAGCGGGAGCTGGCTGGGTCCACTTGCTGGGAACCCAAAGGGTACCTGTAGGAGTGGAAACACACATGTGGCCTCTGCCTAAATATCTAACTATTGTTGGTCCTTGCCATAAACCTGTAGTGGGATCCTTATAGGTCACATATAGTGGAGCTTTATGGGAGTTGGCTTGCTGGGCTACTGTGCCATGAACATACGCAGGTGCCAACTTTTGGTCCCCAAATATGCACAAGTAATTTAGTACAAACAGAGTTTTTCCCAAACGCTCTTGTGGGTCTTGCAAATCTGTAAACTTTCTTAAATAATCTTTCAATGTTTGATTTGCCCTCTCTACAATAGCCTGACCTGTAGGAGAATGGGGAATGTCTGTGATATGCTTAACCCCCCATTGTTGGAAAAACCGAGTTAGCTTATTACTAACATAGGCCGGTCCATTATCTTTCTTTATCTGCTCTGGTACACCCATGGATGCGAAACACAGGGTGAGGTGTCGTATCACCTGTAACGCCTTTTCACCAGGCTGAGCCGTCGCCCAGATAAAATGGCTGTAAGTATCAATGGTAACATGGACATATTTAAGCCTACCAAATTCTGGTACATGAGTGACATCCATCTGCCAATTTCGTTTGGGCCAAGATCTCGGGGGTTAACCCCCAGGCCAAGACCTGGTCCCTGTTGATTACACTGTGGGCAAGCTTTCACGATGCCTCTGGCGTTGTCCATGGAAATCTGGAAGTGACGGTGCAGTCCTCTGGCATTCTGATGGAACGTGGCATGCGCATCTCTCGCTTTGGTGAACTCGTCCATGGGCACAGATAGAGAAACCAGCCTATCTGCCCGGGCATTGCCTTCTCCCAGGCCCTCAGACCATTGGTGGCTTCGAATGTGAATTATGGCATAGGGTTGATCTCTTTGTTGAATGGTTTGGATTGTAGTCTTTGGCTGTAATGGACCGAAGATCCATTGCAGTACACGAATATCAGCAGGCCCAATCTCCCCCTTTTTCTTTTTAGACTGTGTAAGTGCTCCCAGCAAATGTTGCTTGCCCGTGAGAATGGTCAAATCTATGGGCAAGTCCACGTCACGACGATCTACGCAGCGCTGAGAGATGGTCAGGCCAATCTCAGTTACGGCCTGTTGTTGAGCCGCTGAGAGGGTGACAGGTAAAGATGGGTCAGTGCCTTTGAGAAGCGGTCGTAGCAGTTCTAGTTGGTCATTTGTTATACCGACCACAGGGCGCAACCATTGAATTTCGCCTAAGAATTGCTGAACATCATGCAGAGATTTTAGAATCAGGTGAAGAGTGGCTTTTTGGGGTCTGATTTGTGATTCAGTGATATGCCATCTCAGGAACCTCCATGGCACTGTATGCTGTAGCTTTTCAAATGCTATGTGGAGTCCTTGCTGATTTAGCCGTTGTGTCAGAAAATGTTCCTGATCTTTAGTAAAAGGATCTTGCACTAATGCATGTGCTTGTATAAGGCTTTCTCGTTTTAGCGGCCACTGCTCAATCCACACTGGTTCTTGTGATAACCATGTTAGTAGGATCAGGAAAGCCCAAGCAATGATCGCTAATAAAAACGGTTGTTTGTGTGGAGGGGCTTCGGTATCTGCATACAAATCATAATCTTTATTCTGGATAGCGTCCTTTTGAATTTGCGACCAGTTAACCTTTGAGATTAAATCAGCAGTTCGCGTTGCGAAGTTGCGAAGTTGCGAAGTTGCGAAGTTGCGAAGTTGCGAAGTTGCGAAGTTGCGAAGTTGCGAAGTTGCGAAGTTGCGNGGATATTATCTACGATCATTTGTGTTCGAATTAATTCCTCGTCTCCTGGTAGCTTTAGAGAAACTTTAGCAGTCTTCTGTAAAAAAGGCTTTCCCAAAGCACCACTTATGAATATTGGCTTCAGAGAAGAATTAATGCCACATATTTTGGCCACATCTGATTTTAATGTGGAAATCTGTGCACCAGTGTCTACTACAAAGGTTACAGGATAGCATTTTGGCCCAACAGCACAAGTGAGTTCTAAATCACCGTTCTTATTCAAGACCAATTTTAGCACATTTTGCCAGTCATTTGGAGGACTAGATATTTTAGGATTTGATTGTTTATTATTTCCAGGCCCATCATTTTGATTTGTAGGGATGGTTTCCTGGGGTTTATTCATTGGATCAGTAGAATTTACTGGATCTTTCTCCTCTCTCTGCCAGTTTTTCCTTTTCCTTTTGGTAGCAGAGAGAGGACCTTTTAGTTTCCCACCATATGGGAATTTTCAGGCCTTTCCCTTGAATTTGATCTGGAGGGCCATTCCTCTACTAAGGTTTTAAGATGGCCATAGGTAAAATTGTGACTTAAAATTGCAGGAGGTATACCTTTTCACTTAGCTTCCTCTTTAAGCTTTGCAAAAGGTCCCAATTCACCCGGTGCTGAATTATTTCTGTCTCGGGGAGGCCTATTTTGACGGGGGTTAGTATTATTAGTATTATTATTATAATTATTGCTATTATTTCTATTATTTCTCCGTCTGTCTCCTCTATTTACAACGGTCCATTCACCCCGTGATCCCTCCTGCTGGTGAGGAGGATTCTGGGGAGGCATTGCAGCTGCAGCAGCATATGTCATTTTTTGGTCATTATTATAATTTGCAGGGGTTTGGAGGACTTTTACACAAGTAGTATCAGCTTCAGGAGCTACATATTTACGTGCAAATTCTGTCAATTCTGTGAGCAGATCAGACCAGCTATAGTTCGTATTTTGTAATATTTCAATTCTATTTTTAATCTGTAGGGCTTCATTCTGCAGTTGTGCAGGTTAGCCACGGATTAAAATATCCATTCTTTCAGGTTTTATGTTCAGCATAAGTGGGTCATCTTGGTTTACCACTAACGCATGTTCGTATATCATTTGAATTACGCTGGCTTTATGAATATTTTCCCATAACTGGGAGAGGCCTCCATGCAGGACATGGGGCTCCCCTCTGACAATAGGATCTGAAAAACCCACGTTGAAAGCTGCTCTTTGTGTACGAGACCAGGGGGCTCGTTTATTACCGGTAATTAACATAATTCCCGGACCCCAAACACCTGAAGCCTCCTTTTCGGACAGCAATATGTGGTCTCCACCTGAAGCTGACACCCTCACAACGTAGTCCACGTCGCTTTCCAGGGGCATTTTACAAAATTTTCTTTTTAATTCTGCCAGCTGCAGAGGAGTGTAAGGGATTTCTTTGTGAATAATGCTTTCAAATTCTGTTTCCATATCACGTGAGTGTTCTACTTTTATCACAGGGCGTAGGCATTTGTGGCTTCTAGGCCTGCCCTCACTTCCCGAGCAATCAGAAGTCTCATGGCAGGAGGAAGAAGATGTGGAGGCACTTTCGCTCAAAATTGTGAGCTGATGTACCCTTTCCTCTAACTTGTTAAATTTCTTGGTTCCAGCTTTTATAAAATTGCTGACCAAGTGGTGCAATTCAGCTACTTCTCCCTCCGAGGAGTCGGGAGAGGTGCATCTCTGAGTAGGGGTAGGTTTTGATTTTAAAATGGAGGGTCGTTTTCCCCTCTTTTTAGGAGCAAAATGAACTGATTTTTTCCCCCAAGGTGGTACGGGGGTAGCCACTTCCTCGCCTTCAGTGGTATGCCCCGATGTAGATGGAGCGCCATCTAACATCGCATCAGGGTTAGTACTGGTTTCAGAATTTGGCCCCTCAGATTCAGAAAGATTTACGCCATGTTCAATATTTTCTAAAGTTTTACGCAATTCTTCGTTCTCCTGCCAGATTATAGTAGCCAAGGTGAAAAAGGAACGAACATAGTAATAGTCAATACCCCTTTTTTTCCAGCTGTTTCTTGACTTCTTTATCCAGACCGGATGGATTTTCTAATATTGTTATTGCTTTAGCAAGGCCAGCAAAGTCTCTATTCTTATAATTTTCATAAAGTACATCATAAAGAGCTTTCTTCGGGATATAGTCACAGGGTTTGAGGTACTTCCATAATGGGCGAACCAGAGCAGTTTCCCTAAATTCCTTCTCGTTATAGAAGGACACACTACTAGAGCTAGCCGAACACATGATAGGCTCCCTTTAAATTGTTTTAAAATTTCCTTAAGAGTTAGTTTGCAATTCAGGCGTTAGTCTAAGAGCAAGCTCTGATTTTTCATCAATATTATCCTGTCCGTGACACCAATTTCTGTCGTGATCCGTGTTATTATTTTAATATTTTGTTTATGAGGAAATCTCAGCCTCTGCTTCAGAGACAACGCATAGAATTGCAGGCTAACACGTTTTCAAACTTAAACAAGTTAGAAGGATTTATTTTTAGGGAAAGCACAGAAAATTAAAAGTTAAGGGGAAGCGGGGAGGAGAGTCAAGTTCGGTTACCGTGTTGCTATAGCAGTGTGAAGGAAAAAAAAAAACGCTCCGCCGCTTTTTGCCTCAGGGTTCTACGTCGGGTCCCTCCGTGCTGCTGACCGCTGACGCAGGCAGGCTCCAGGCAGGCTTCTGGCAGGTTTCTGGCAGGCTTCTGGCAGGCTTTAGGCAGGCTACTGGCAGGCTTCAAGCAGGCTCCTCCTCGGTTCTTTTCAAGAGTATTTTTATAATGAAAAAGGGGAGCGAGCCCCCCCTTATTTCTCCTTGGTGCGAGTTGCTGGTAAACCGATAGTTTCGGAGCAGAGCATCCTTCCGGAGACAACTTATCAGTTGATTTAGATATGTTAATTTTCTGTTGACTAGCCCAAAATGCCAGGCGCCAGGAGACTTGTTTTCCTGTTTACCGTCTTTAGATATGTAAATATGTTTGATATGTAAGCTTAAGGAAGAAACTTACTCAAGAAGCAATTGTTTTTTAAAGGGTTTACATCATACTGTAATTAGGGAATGAAAACCTCCCTATCTTTGTCTCGATTGAACTTTTAGGGGGATTTTCTCCTCTGCCCCAAAGTGGGGGTGGGGGGTGAGCAAACAGAGGCCTGGTTGGTTCCATCTGGGCCTAAACTGTGACACCAAGCTAAACAGCCCCAGATCTCTCAGCCTTTCCTCATAAGACAGATGTTGATCATCCTTGTAGCACTCTGTTGGAGTTTCTCTAGTATATCCCTGTCCCTCTTGAACTGGGGAGCCCAGAACTGGACACAGTGTTCCAGATGTGGTCTCATTAGGACAGAGTAGAGTGGGAGGAGAATCTCCCTTGACCTGCTGGAAACACTTTTCCTAATACATCCCAGGATACAATTGGTCTTCTTGAGCATATTGCTGTCCCTTGGATAATTTATTGTCCACCAGGACAACAAGGTCCTTCTCCACAGAGCTGCTTTTCAGCAGGTGAACCCCTAATCTGTACTGGTGCATGGTGTTATTCTTCTAGAGGTGCAGGGCTCTACACAGGCCTTGCTGAACCTCATTAGGCCCACTGGTACCCTTTTGGGTCCTTAAAGTCACCTCCCTTGAGGTAGTCTGTGCCAAGGATGCACGGAGCATCTGGGCCAGTCGCTATAGCGTGTGTATGCCACCTTATGCCATTGAGGCTCACATCAGCCTTCACAACACTCAGTTCTTTAGATCCCCCCATCACTCCAGAAATACTGACAAATTCTGTCCCTTTCTGATTCAACGGCATTAGGGTGCGCTGTGCACCAGTGTCCACCAAGGCTACACTATTGTGTTTCTAGTGTGCCAGACCATAGAATCTACACAGTCCAATAAGCTTGGGTGTCCCTCTCCTCCTCCTGGCTGGAGTCAGGGCACCTCTAAGCTTGAGCACATACAGCACTGTCAGTACGTGCATTACTGGGGCTTGCATCCCCATTACTCTTATCTGATTTGCAGGGGCCTTGAGTCACCAACATACTCAAATTGGGTAACTCTACACTGGAGACCTGAGCAGCCATTTTCTTAGAAGGACCTCCATTTTCTTTACCTACCAAATCATGTATTCATGCCTGTAGGTCAGCAGTAGGTTTCTTATTCCACTTTTTCATTTCCTCTCCATACTCGCTCAGGAGTGACCTTAGGATTCGTGTTACTGCATTCACTTTCTCTCAATTCAGTCTCGAAGGAGGGTGTCTCCTCTAAATGGTTGCGATGTGGCCTTCTTCCCTGTTGGGGAATGTAGAGGCAACCAGGTGAACACAATCAGGTGTTGCCAGTTAGGAGGAGGAAGGCATGAGCTCCTGTTAAGCCCACCTGTGCCCAATTAGGGCTGGCCCCAACTGCGCATGAGCAGAATTGGGGACCAATAAAAGGTGGGCTTCCAGGACCAAGCTCAGCTCACTCTAGAGCAGCCTGAGTAAGAGGATAGCTGACTCCGGAGCACTAGCACTGAGATAGACTAACTGATTCTAAGGGCAACTTTTGGAGTGCTGTCCTTGCATCTTGGCAAGAACACCTACTGGACCCCAAAACACCGTGGTCCAGGAAAGGATTATCAGCAACAGTTAACTACCTCAGCCTTTTCTTCATCTTTGACAACTATATTCCCGCCCATGTCCAGTAAAGAATGGAGGTTTTCCTTGCCCCTCCTTTTGCTCTTGATGTATCTGTAGGACTTTTTGTTATCCTTCACAGAGGTGGCGAGATTCAGTTCAAGTTGTGCCTTTGTCTCTCTAATTTTCTTTCTACACAACCTAACTATATTCCTAAGCTCCTCCTGAGTAGTTAGCCCTTTTTTCCATAGTTGGTAGGCCCTCTTCTTAACCCTAATTTCTTTCAAAGTCTCCCTGTTCAGCCAGACCAGTCATCTTCCCCATTGGCTTGCCTTTCGGCATACTGGGACAACCTGCTCCTGTGCTTTCAAAACTTGCTCCTTGAAGTACATCCATCCCTCCTGGACCCCTTTGTTTTCAAGGGCTGTTTCCCAGGGTACACTCTGAACTAGTCTTCTGAATAGGCCAAAATCTGTCCTTCGGAATTCCAACACTGAGTTTTTATTGACGACCCTCCTTGCATCCCTGAGTATTGAAAACTATTTCATATTGAAAATTATTTCATGATCACTGAGTCCCAGACGTCCACCGACCACTACCATCCACTAACATATAGGGACACCTCCACCTCTCCTACCCTGCCTGTCCCTTCGGAAGAGCCTGTTGCCACCCATGGCAGCACTCCAGTCATGGGTGTCATCCCACCACATTTCTGTGATAGCAACTACATCATAGCTTTCCTGCTGCACAATGGCTTCCAGCTCCTCTTGTTTGTTGCCCATGCTGTGTGCATTGGTGTACATGCACTTCAGCTGGGCTGCTGGTTTGTCTCTTAACTTGGGCTGTCCACCCTTGGATGCCTTTCTGGAGAGCCTGGTTTCAACCCCTTCCCCCTTCAAACCTAGTTTAAAGCCCTCCTTATCAGCCCCGCCAACTTACGGGCTAGAGTCCTTTTTCCCCTGTTAGATAGATGAAGCCCATCTGGTTTGAAGAGACTAGGTATGCTGAAATTTGGCCCATGGTCAAAAATCCCAAAGTTCTGCCGGTGGCACCAATCCCTTAGCCACCTATTGATCAGATAGGTTTTCCTACTCCTCTCCTCATTCAGGTCTTCTACTGCTGGAACTGAGGCAAACACCACCTGTGCTCCTGTCCCATCAACTAATCGACCCAGTGCCTTGAAGTCCTTTTTAATCACCCTTGTACTTCTTCCATTAATGTCATCACTGCCAGCCTGGACTACCAAGATTGGACAATAATCTGAGGGCCGAATTAGCTGAGGGAGTCTCCTACTAATATCCCTCACCCGGGTGCCAGGAAGGCAGCAGACCTCCCTGTGGGATGGGTCTGGTTGACATATAGGGCCCTCAGTTCCCTTCAGAAGGGAGTTACCAACTACAACTACCCTTCTTTTTTTCTTTGTAGCTGTAGTTGTAACCCAGTCTGGTAAACAGGGGGCGAATAGGAGACCTTTCAGACAGATCTTCCTCTTGTCTGTATCTTGAGTGAGCTCTCATGGCAAGGGATCAGGCCCAGACGGCATGGATTTATGAAAGGGAGGCCTTGTTTAACCAACCTGATCTCTTTCTATGACCATGTGATCTACCTTCTGGATGAGGGTAAGGCTGTGGACATTGTCTACCTGGACTTTGGTAAGGCCTTTGACACTGTGTCCCACAGCATTCTCCTGGAGAAGCTGGTAAATTATGGCATAGACACGTGTACTGTTCACAGGATAAAAAAACTGACAGGATGGCTGTGTCCAAAGAGTTGTTATTAAAGGAGTCAAATCTAGTTGGCAGCCAGTCACCAGTGGTGTCCATGAGGGCTCAGTTTTAGGGCCAGTTGTGTTTATTATCTTTATCAATGATCTGAATGAGGGGATTCAATACACCCTCAGTAAGTTTGCAGACAACACTAAATTGGGTGGGAGTGTTGATCTACTTGAGCATAGGAAAGCTCTACAGAGGGACCTGGACAGGCTGGATCGATGGGCAAAGGCCAGTTGTATGAGGTTCAATAACACCAAGGATAAAAAGTGCCCAATTATAGCATTGTATGCTGCTCTCACTGCTTCCTCAGTTTGACCCCCTATCAGTAGATCATCAATGTACTGATAGATTTTTGCATTCGGGTTGTTTTTTATTTCTGGAATATTTTCCAGCTCATGTGCAAGAGCATGATGGGCTAGCATGGGAGAGTGTTTGTAGCCGAGACAATCTTGTGAAAGTATATTGTATCCCATCCCAAGTAAAAGCAAAACATTTTTTATCCTCAGAATCAATGGGAATTTGAAAAAACATCTCTTTCACATCAAGAGAAGCAAGCACTGGGTGTGCCGCTTCCTGTATTTCTAGCACCAGATCTGCAATGTTTGGAACAGCAGCAGTTAATTTCTCAGTACCAGCATTTAATTTTCTATAATCTACAGTCATTCTCCATGTACCATTTGGTTTTCTTATGGGTCAAATTGGGGAATTGTAAGGCGAATGGCAAGGCACAATGATACCTCTTTGTTTCAGGTCAGAAATTACTTCTCTGATACCCTCTTTTGCAGCTATGGGAATAGGATACTGTTTTAACATTTGTAATTTTTTGTAATCCTCTACCTTTCATGGAGCCTCCACCTGCTGCCTTTTCCCTAAGGATGGCAGGGTGTGGCTCAACCAATCTATTTCCCTTTCACATTCCCATATGGTCCTTAATCTCTCCACTTCCTCCTTAAACTCAACCATCAGGCTGAGCAGATCCTTTACCTGGTCGCAGCATACACAGGTGTTGTCTTTGTTGTCCTCCTGCAAGAGCAACAGGCTCAGACATTCCACAAAGCCCGTCACCTGGACAGCTGCATGTCTGCAGCAGGTCAGTCTGGGTCACCACATCTCTTTTGACTGTGGCTTTGGGCCAAGTGGAGGCCATCTCTGGATGTTTTCATGGGAGAGTACTTCCAGTCGACCTAGCCTGCAGGTCGACTAGAGCACAAACTGATGTACCACACCCTTCTGATGTGCCATGCCCTCGAGCTCACCCAAACCACCTGCTCCTCTACAAAAGTTTAGCCTTGTTTAAATTTCCCATGGATACCCCTGCACGCCCACAAGCCACGTCAGCATCTTTGCTCTCTCATGATAGCTGCCGATTCCTGACTCTTTTTGGGTCTCGCTGCTCTCACTTGGGCTTCCCTGGCTCCAGGAACCCTGCTCCATCTCAAGTTATCAAAATTTTTTAAAGGCACAGCACTCACCGCTGTGGTCTGAATATCTCTATATCCTTTGTATACACATATATTTCATTTGCCTCCATAGTCCAATTATCTACATTATTTCACAGACTAATAATAAATATTTTTTTAAAAACATATTGGGTGCAGAGAAGAAGTCAGCTGGAAGTGTGGTTTAACACAGATCAAAGCCAGACTTTACTAATATGTAGATCTGTGTATAAATTAATGCAAGTTAATGATCAAAAAGGACATTACAAAATTGTGAATGTAGAATTATGACCCTGGAAAGACAGAACAAATTACTCAAAGAAAAAGTCTATAGCAACTGCATTTTTTTTTTAAGCTTATGTCTTTCTATTTCAAGAACTGGCTTTACAAGTTTTCTGAATACCTAAATCTACAATAATACGTCCTCAAGGAAAAATACAATTAAAACAATCCATATTTCAAGAATTTCTGAAGAGAACCTTTGATTTGATGATTACTTGGCATCCCTCAAATATAGCTACATGAACCAGGGAGAATAAAGGGGATGGTGCAATTAATATCTTTGGTGTGCTGTTACCACTGAAAAAGCGTGCAGTCAGCACCGCCCAGTGAATGCACAAGCTTACAACTGCAAAACACTGGATTCATTAACCATCTCCACACAGAGTGTAAATATACCTCTAGTCCCAAAAGCTGACCAAAGTCTTTTGTGAGGTTTTTAATGTGTGTGTATTTTACTTCATCTGTGTCAGCATTTTAAATTACATGCCATATAAACAAAACTAACTCAGGGAGAAGATATGGCTACTCAGGATTATTTCTTACATGCACACACTCGCATACAAATTAATCTTTCTGGTATGCCATATTTTCTCAACTTTCTTTTTTATTCAAATTTAGCAGAGCTAAACATGCCTGTTCCCCACCGAGTCCTCCAAGTCTCACAGGTTGCTCATTTCTCCTTGCCTCCAGCTCCTCTCTCCCTCTTTAATAAGGCTGTAAACTTGGCAGTTACTTAGTGTCACAGTTTAATGCTGGGCCGGCAATTAACCAAATGACAGATTCTCTCTATTAATCCCCCTCCCTGATAAAGAAAGGAGAGAGAATAAGGGAGGGAGACATATGGGTTGGAAACTAAACTACACAGCTTTAATGAAGCAGTAATAATAAAAAGCAAAACAAGTTAAATATATACAAAAACACAGAAAAATGATACCACGTTCCTCCCCTCCTTTCCCCCAGAAACACTCACATCACCACCAAGGCTGCAGGGCAGCCAGCCTTGGGAAAGTCCAGGCTGGACTCCTGGAGTCAGCAGCAATCGGGAGCTGGAGACAGGAACACAGATTTAGGATGGCATAGATCAGGACCACAGGCAGATGAATGGACAGAGTCCTCCCAGGATGCCAAAGTAAACAGGAACAGGTGAAGAAGGGCAAAGGAGAAAGGCCGAACAAAGGAAGAAGGCAGAAGGAGAAGGGGTTTGACCCTTGTGATCCCTCAAATTTATACGGGGGATGACGCGTATCAGATGGAATACTCTGTTTGGTCAACTTTGGTCATTTATCTTGTCTGCTCCTCCCTAAAGGAGGGTTGCAGGTGTGACCTCTTTATTCCTTTTCTCTTTCTGGAGCGTAAGATGTTCCTCAAAACCGAGCAGTGTCCTTGGTTCTGCATACCATTCTCCAGCCATAACTATAAACATTGAGCGTTTTCAGTCCTAGAAGCAGACACTGACTGAGAAACTTTTTGTTAATCTCATCGAGTACAGCTACTTGAAAGAGACTTAGCTGAAAGCAAAATTACAAGACAGAAAGTTACCTTTATCCTGTCCCAAACTAGGACACTTAGGTATTTTTCAATTAACTGCAAGCATAATTCTAAGTTTGTTTGCGTATTTTCCAGGACATCTACCGACAGCCCCTGAAACTACCAGTGAAGTTGTCATATTTTTGAGGGCTTTCTAATCTGGAGCAGATCCATTCCTTTGTGTGTTTCATATAAAATATCATGTTAAAACCTCTTAAGGCACTAGTAATCCCCATTCTGCAAAATTGCCTGTTGTGCTGATATGACTCTTAAGACACCTTTAACAACAACCCCTGAATAAACTTTAACTGTAACCCAAGAAATATATTTTGAGGAGAAAAGAGGGCAGGAAATCTTCCTATGTGAAAATGAGCCTTAATGCATAGAAAACCACAGCAACTCTCAGAAGAAAAAAAAAAACAAACAAACCCAAACCAAGAAACAAACAAACAAACAAAAACCCCAAAACCCAGCACTTAAAAATGTTCAGGACCCCACTGCCAGATGCAGACTACAAATTCTGATAAAATTAGAAGGATTGGTAAAGAGGTTATAAATTGTAATTTGTATATAGACTTTAAGGATAGGGCGTAGTTTGATGAATATATAAAATGAGCAGCATGATAAAAAAGGCTCAGTCACAAGCTTTCCTTTGAACGCATGGAGTGAAAACTAGATTTTTCAGTTCTCCAGGCAGCCCTCAGATGAGGATATCCTTCTTTTCTGGTTTTACTCTTAGCATCAGAGGGCTGTCCCGGTTAAGAATTAGGACATGGTCGTGAATCATTTGAATTACACTAGCTTTATGCATTGTCCATCATCTGGGGAAGATTTCCCCGAAATACATGGGGTTGCCTCGTTGCTATGGTGTCAATTAGTCCAACGTTACAAGCGACTCGACTCTGTTGAGTCAGAGACCAGGGGGCTCTATGATTGCCTGTAATTAACATAGCTCCTGGCCCCAATAGCCTTAGGCTTCTTTTTCTGATAGTAATATATGATCTCCTCTAGAGGATGAGACCCTTATTACATATTCAGAATTTGTTTCAGAAGGCAATCGACCAAATTGCTTTTTCAGTTGTGCCAATTCTAAAGCAGAATATGGAATTTCTTTGTGTGTTATTTGCTCCCATCCTGTATCTTGTTCGTGCATATGCTCTGTTCTTGTAACAGGGCTCAGGCATTTGTGTTGTATAATTCCTTCCTTCTCTTCTGAGCTATCAGAAGAATCATGGTAGGAGGAAGATTAAGTAGAGGCCCTCTCAATCATTACAGAGAGCTGATGGAGCTTTTTTTCCAATTTATTTATTTTCTTAGGACCAGATTCTATAAAGGTGCTGACCAAATTAGTTAATTTTGACACTTCTGGCGAATTAGCAGTCAGAGGGGGGGTGTGTGTGTGGGTATTTACCGCTTGTGGCTGCATTTTATTTTTCAAAATAGAGAGGCGGCGTTTCCCTCTTTTGGGAGCAAACCACACCGTTTTCTTGTATGGTATTTCAGAGGAAGCTTGTTCCCCCTCATCAGTTATGTATTCAGAAGTAGATTCTAGCAGCCGATTGGGATTAGAACAGACCTCAAAATTTTGTTCACTAAATTCGTCAAATTTTATAAAATCTCCAAATTCCTCCGATGTGCCACTTTCTATGTTTCCCAATTGCTGATGCAATTCTTATTTCTCCTGCCAAATTATAGCAGCCAGGAGAAAAAAGGCATGAGCATTAAAATAACCTGCTCCAAGTTTTTTCACTTATTTTTTGGTTTCTTTATCGAGAGTGGCACAATCGTCTAAATATTTTGAAGTTTCAGCGATGGTGTCAAATTCTACCCTTTTATACTGTTGGTAAAGCATATTGTAAATGTTCTCTTTTGGAACATATTTATGCTTTTTGAGATGTTCCTAGAAGGGATGTACAAACAGACTTTGTTCCTCCTTGTAGGGGGAAAAAGTTCGCTCCTGAACCCCACTGATGCTGGCACAAACGGTTTCAGTTTTCATTTTTTTTAAGTAAAACAAATTTAGAATTTGTAATTTTTATTTTTTTTTTAAGAGTTAGTTTTGCAATTTGAGTGCGAGATTATGAGCAGGCTCTAATATTTTCCTCAATATTATCCTGATAACTACTCCAATTAAAATGTCACGGTCCCTAACTGTTAATATTTTATATTTTGTTTGTGAGGAAATATTAACCACTGCGTGTGTACGTCCTACAAATTGCAAAAGTAACCAGCTTTACGGTTTGTACGAATTACAATGTCTTATTTCAGGGAAAATGACACCACGTTGAAAGGAGTCTGAGGAAGGAGTTAATAGTGGGAGAGAAATGCAGGGAAAACAGGTTTTTAAACAAATCAAACACCCCAGGGAAAGGGCTATTAGAAAAGAAAGAGGACAATTAGGGTTCTTTTCACCCTCCAAAGAAAATCGCCTCCTCACTGCAAGGATCACTGTCTCTTTGAAGTCACTGGTATCTCATGTGCTCTTCTCCTTTTCACCTCTGTTTTCCACTTCTCCTTTTGCTGCTGCTTTGCTTCTGTTTGCTTCTGATTTTCCCCTTTTTCCCCTTTCCCAATTTTATAGTAAAAAGTTCCTTCTTCTCATCAATTATTGCCAGAGGTTGCAAATTGGTAACTGCAGGTCTTCCCTTTATATTCAAGTTTTCTGGAATTCTTTAATTCTTGTATTTGCTACCAATTTGCATTAGCTCTCTGGAGGCTTATCAGGAGTCGTTCTGATTAGCATTTTGATGAGATTAGCCTTGATACATTTAAAGATTTTAAACAGGGAAAAGGTGGTGCTGGTGTGGAGGGGGTTTTGCTGATGGAAATAAGTTTGATGCATTTTAAATAGTGTAAACAGAAACGGCAGAGCCAGGGTTTTGCTGATTCAAGAGGCAATTTTTCTATTTCTAACTCACTCACCCTTCAATAGTCCTATATGTCCAGTGCAAAAGCCTGATGGAGAGTAGAGGCTGACAGTGGACTATCATGGCATAAATGAGGTTACGCCACCACTAAGTGCTCCTGTGCTGGACATGCTAGGATTTCAGTACAAACTTGTAGTCAACGGCAGCCAGGTGGTATGCCACTATTGACATTTCTAATGTGTTTTTTACTCTTTGGCAGCAGACTGTAGGCTGCAGTTGGCTTTCACCTGCAGGGTTGTCCAGGGCACCTGGAACTGACTGTCCAGGGGGTGTCTGCCACAGACTGACAAAGATTGCACTGGAGAAGGATGGAAACAGTCTTAGCATAGGTAACAATCGTGCAGATCCTTTGGTCACATATACTCAAGTTGCTCCTGATCATTTTGCACAGGCACTCCTGTCTCATGAGTTTTTCCATCAGTCAGCAAAGATGTTAGCTAAGCAATTTCATCTCACCTTGGCAGAAACGCGTGATATTGGGCGTGCTTGTCCTGCCTGTCAGTGAATTGGTATAGGACTAGGGTTTGGTGTTAACCCTAGGAGTACCCAGGCTTTGCAACTCTGGCAAATGGATGTTACTCATGTAGCGGAATTTGGGCGGATGAAGTATGTGCATGTTTGTATTGATACATTTTCTCAGGCTATCTGGGCGATGACACAAACTGGTGAAACAGGACGCCATGTGATTCGACACATGCATGCAGCTATCGCAGTATTAGGTATTCCCCAGGCGTTAAAGATGGTCAATGGACCTGCTTATTGCTCTAACTCATTTTGACACTTCTGTTCCCGAGGGGACATTAAGCACACCACTGGCATTCCCCATTCCCCTGCGGGACAGGCCACAGTGGAATGCACCCATGGCACGCTGAAAACGCTTTTGCAAAAACAAAAAGGGGGGCAGAACTCCTCAATGTCCACAATAGACTTGCAAAAGCTTTATATGTACTTAACCACCTGCGTTTAACAGGGGAACGGGATCAACCCCCGATTGCAGTACATTGGGACTCTATAACCAAGGGTTTGCGTACCAGTTCTGAAAAAGGGAAAGTGTTATATAAGGAGCCAGGAACAGCAGAATGGAAAGGCCCGGGTATGTTGTTTTTAACGGGTCGAGGTTATGCTGTCTCCACAGATTCTGGAATCCGCTGGTATCCATTAAGATGTGTTAAGCCTTATGTAGAATTGGCAGCCCCACACGGTTCAGAAAAACCGGCGTCAAGCTCGACGATTCCTCCAGCTGTGGTAGACACGGAAAGTGAAAGTCTTGCCGACGATTAAGAGCGAAACAAGACGTAGCTGGGAATTATGGCAGTGGGCCTTAGAGTATAGATCCCAGGCAGAATATATGGGTGAATCAAAGGGGCTCCCAGGAGTTTTGGGAGGCCCACAATACTACAAATGAAAAAGAAATACTGGCAGGGTACAAGGGAGTTTGAGCTGCTTCAGAAGTAATTGATTCTGATGTAATGCTCCTCCTGGTGCCATGATTGCCAGTGTTAAACTGGATGTTTACAGGAAGACTCCTTCCAGAGATCATGCAACTGATGTGACATGGAGTAAGTGAGTTGTACAGATCACTCAGTGGGCCAGAATAGGACATCACAATTGCCCAGGAATCTTAGAAACAATCATGGACTGACCAGAAGGTAGACACTTTGGAGTATCACCGGGGAGAAGGTGATATGCACTGAAGAGCCCTCTGCTAAAATAAGCTGTAAGAAAATTAAAAGCAACATGCCTTATTTGCGTTCTTTGACCACGGGGCAAATTCCATGGTCCTAGTGTCCTCAGATCAGATGGGCCTCATCTATCTAGCAGGGGCAAAAGGACTACAGCCGGTAAGTTGGCAGGGCTGATCAGGAGGGCTTTAAACTAGGTTTGAAGGGGGAGGGGATTGAAACCAGGCTCTCCAAAGATGAGCCCAAGGGTGGAAAGCCTGAGTTAAGAGTAAAATCAACAGCCCAGCTGAAGTGCATGTACACCGATGCACGCAGCATGGGAAACAAATGAGGAAATGGAAACCATTATACAAAAGGAAAGCTATGATGTAGTCGCCATCACGGTAACATGGTGGGATGACTCGCATGACTGGAGTGCTGCCATGGATGGCTACAAGCTCTTCAGAAGGGACAGACAAGGTAGGAGAGGTGGAGGGGTGGCTCTTCAAGTTAGAGAGTCTCTTGACTCTGTAAAACTCGAGGCCAGGAACAATAAGGTTAAGTGCCTGTGGGTCAAAATCAGGGGGAAGGCCACTAAGGCTGACATCCTCGTGGGAATCTGTTATAGACCACCCAACCAGAATGATGAGAGTGATGAGTTTTTCTACAAGAAGTTGGCAGGTGTGATGTAAACACTTTGAAAATACAAAATATGTCTCTCGAATCAGTATTTATTTTTTCT